>JAVQIZ010225951.1:0-19056 GCA_036023535.2 Galaxias brevipinnis | reverse complement strand
TTTTATTTCATCTTTATTGACAGACTGCAGGGTCCATTAGAAGAACATACAACATAAACAACAACACAAACAACTGAGTCACATAACATACATAGATTAGTAGCACCACTTACTCCTTCAACAGACGTTGATACCAATGCTTCCACATAGGGGATTGATACCGCACTACACTGAGCTTAGCATCTACCAGCAGCTTTATTATGGAGTTCTGCGAGTCATTCAGACTACATATAAATTTGTACATCAAATTCCTTAACAGAGCATGGAAAGAATAGATTCTTACTTCACAAAACAAAACACTTGCACCACTCCACCTAGGCTTTCTAAGTAAAATCCTCAAACCGTCATTATAGGCAACTCTAATCTTATGAAAGCTTGCCCTTTTAAACTTCACCCACAGACTGGCTGTATACAGCGGAGTGCAATAAGCACGAAACAGACTTATTTTGACATGGTCCGAACACATATTGAATTTCCCTAGCCAACATGTTAGCTTGAGCATATAATATACGGCACTGCCTGTACATGTCATTGTCATCATACAATGTATCAGTTATAAAGTGCCCCAAATATTTTGTTTTAGTACAACAACATAACTCCTCCGCCAAGTAAAACACAGGGAAGTTAAGATCCTTGTCTCCTTTTGCTCTACATATCATGGCAACACTTTTAAATAAAGTTATAATTTTGATGAACCAGCTTACATGAAACGGGCATCTTTTAATCATTTATTTTAGCAGAGAGACCGAAAGCGTAGAAACAGTGACAGGTCTGAAGATGGCTACCACTCAGATGGCGATTTCCCAGAGCAGATCTACAGGGGTGACGAGAAGGAGAGCAAGACCATCATGCTCCGTGACCTGTCTCTTAATGTCACTGAGGCCGATGTAAGTCTCTTAAATAAACAACCACTCAGTGGTTTAGTTTGACTGCACGCCGCTTTCTCTATTTGAGTCAAAGTACATCGTGTTCAGTATGTGAATTTAATCAAATTAGTAATTTTGACGCGTTCTGAAAATAATATGACTATGTACTATTTACTCACAGATTCGGGCTGCCATTGACCCGTTGGATGGACCCCAGCCAATAGATGTCAGGTTGATGAAAAAAAGGACAGGTGAGAACCAGGCGTACCATGGAACCCACTCTTCTCCCACATCCTTGATCACAGGGCCAAACTGCATCCAGTTAGACAGGTTTTGCCATAGCAATTTAGTAGGGCTGCAACTAACGACCATTTGGATAATTGATTAATCTGTTGATTATTTCTTTGATTAATCGATCAATCGGATTAAGAAACAAAAAATATCTTTCCATAATTTTATTTAAAAAATAAAAAAGTTTTCAAAATTAACAGTATAAACACATTATAGACCTTAGTGCCTGATATACAGCTTGTGTAAAAGATATATGCTTGTTTTATTTTTATGGAGTGCACCACAAACAGGTATTTTGCAGTCTTAAACAGACTAAACTAAAACACAAACTGAGCGTCTCACTCCGATCTAATTTCAGCAAATTATCTATTTGAAATGACTTAATCATTAAATTGCCATAATTGTAATAAGGGATTATCTCTGGCTTGTAATGCTAATTAGCTTGCTAGACAAATGTTAGTTACTTTCACGCTGCTCTACCACTGACGTCAGCCAGCTAGTTACTTAAATACACTTGTCATACAAAATTGAAATAAATTTGACATCATAGAACATTCAAGCTGGATCGGGCAGTGTTAATTAGCTTGATAGATTAACGTTAGCTGTCCCTGCTCAGCTCTACCATGGACTTTACTCAGCTAGTTTAATACACTGGTCATGCAATATTGAAGTCATTTTGACTTCATAATAATAATAATAAGAGACCATTCAAGTTGGATCGGGTAGTGTTAATTAGCTTGATAGATTAACGTTAGCTCTCCCTGCTCAGCTCTACCACGGACGTTAGCCAGCTAGTTAAATACACTGGTCATGCAATATTGAAGTCATTTTGACTTCATAATAATAATAAGAGACCATTCAAGTTGGATCGGGTAGTGTTAATTAGCTTGCTAGATTAGCGTTAGCTATTCCTCTGCTCTACTACGAACTTTAGTCAGTTGTCAGCAATATTCAAACCAGGTTACAAGCAAAAACCTTCTAATAGTTTGACGGGAATAACTTTATTTTCTAAAATTGACGTAGCCAGTTCCGTAACAAAGCGTGCGACAGCATAGATTCAACGAATCAATGAAATTCGTTGCCAACTAATTTATAATACATTTTTATCGATTTAATCGATTCGTTGTTGCAGCCCTACAATTTAGCCTACAATTTAAAAAGACCAGACAAATTTCTGACTGTAGCCTGTTTATATCTGGCTATCTGGATCTAACAAGTAAGAGCTTTAGTCATCCCAAAAGTAATGTTTGTAGTAGAGAAATAAAAAGCTAAATCTAAGGACTGTTCCAACCGTGACAACAACACAGGATGTATTGCTATGGGATTTATTGCTATGGTAAAACCCTTTGAGGAATGTCCCACTGTTTGTCAAACAGAGTCTGGGTCATGAAGCAGTTTGTGACAGAGTTTGAATATTGTGCCCCTTGGACTCTGACTAACTTCGCCTCCCGTCTATATTTGAATGCTGTCTCTAGGTATAAGCCGAGGTTTCGCCTTCGTGGAGTTTTATCACTTGCAAGATGCTACCCGATGGATGGAGACCAATCAGGTTGCTTCACAATCGCCAAGTCTAGTTTTTTTCTTGGGGATCTGTAAGAATAGAACCAAAGGCAACCAAAATGAACTGAAAGGAATTAGAAACGTACATTTCAGATGAAAATGTAATGTATTGGCTCTTTGTGGTATAAATATGAAGTTTAGGTTTTACCGTTGGCCTACGATTAACTTACTAAAATTAAATTCTACTATAAGATTGGTATAATTAGGGGTGTTATGCATAATAATGGAATTCAAGACGACACTCAAGGCATTTGCGTCTTTTAGCTTTAGATTATAGACATTATCTTAAAATGTTGAGACTTGAGGATTAAGGATATTTCTGGTCAAAATGTAGATGTCCTTTTTACACTCTCCAAATTATGCTTTTTTTTGTCCCGCTCTATTCTGCTTAATCTGTTCTGTGTTTTTGGAAGCCTATCCCCGGTTTTAGAAAAAGGCTATCTATCAAGATCACACATGACATTGTCCCAGCTCAGGCTGGGCACTCGGGTCCCAAACACCTTAGAAACCTTCTGTACATCTCATGCCAACATAAACATCCGCCTGCTTTTCACACAAGCCATCGAGGGGGTCCCTCTGCCCCCCCTCCTCTCCCTATCTGCAAACACAGCTTGTTCTTCTGGTGCAGCTAGATGAGTCCTGTGCCCCCTTGCCCCAGCTTGAACTAACCATTGTTTATTCCTCTTGCAGAAACTTCTGATCATCCAAGGCAAGCCTGTGCCCATGCACTACAGCAACCCCCGGAACAAGTTTGAAGACTGGCTTTGTAGCACTGTAAGTCGCTGCTCCAACCTAACCCTACCTCATTCACACTAGTATTGCTCTCAAACCAGAAGTCCCCTTAAATGTTAGACTTAAACTTTCTGTCAAAATGGGTGGATACTCAGCAGTAGGCCCAGGTCATGGTATTGGTAAAGGTTGAGTTGTTTTCTCCGGTAAGTATCCTATGCTGCAGCTCTGTTCAGGGCCTTAGTAGCTGTATAATCAATAAAAATGATGTGAACGGTTGCTTGCAGTGCGGCCTGTACAATTTCCGGAGGAGACTGAAGTGCTTCAGGTGTGGAGCAGCGAAAGCTGGTAAGTAGTTCCTGAACCAGGAAGCCACTGACTGCACCCACCTGAACAGCCTGATTGAGGCACAGTGTTTGGGTGCAGCACAAAAGGGGCTATCGACAGGAGCTGGAAAGACCCAATAGTATAGTACTGCCATCCATAAGCACCAATAACATAGATTTCCTATTCAAGTTTATCTTGTTATTGTAAAAGAAAGAAAGAAAGAACGAACTAAAGTTTAATTGGGAAAATAATGCATGCATACTAGCTATCAGCCACCAAAGGCCAGTGAAAGTGATACCAGGGAATGGTAAATGGTTTTCCAGGCAGCAAAGGGATAGGGGGGTTGGCTAACAAAACACTGTTTGCACTAACTGCAGAAAACTGCACCGTCAGTCCTTGTAGCACTGAGATTGGACTTTGCTCTCCTGGCTCGATTAATAATCCCGATGCGGTTGTGGTCTCTAATCCCTGCCTCTTTCTCTGTCCCCTTTTCAACAGACTGCGAGGGCGGCAGTGCCTCTGGAGTCCCCGAGTCTCAGCCCGCCGGAGACTACTACGGCGACAGTAAGGGCCTCCCTGCACTCCCCCTCAATACCACCGTTATGAATGCACTCCCGACGACCGGGTTCTCAATCGTGAGCTTGTGTTGTTGTTGACAGCCATCATCCTGAGGAACATCGCCCCGCTGACCACGGTGGAGGACATCATGGCCATGTTGGCGCCCTACGCCAACCTCTCCGCCGGCAACATCCGCCTCATCAAGGACAAGCAGACGGGCCAGAACAGAGGCTTTGCCTTCGTCCAGCTGTCCTCCCCTCTGGTACGTTGTCTCCTTACATTGATGTTGAACACCTTCAAAACAACAAGCAGGGACCATTTGGATCAGTGAATGATTGAGGGTGAGGGTGACATCTCACCTGTCACTTTTCAAAGAATGAAATGAAAATTTCTATGACATTTTCCATGCATTTTTTGGAACAGTTTATCTCATGTTTTGTTGGGGCTTTCCTATGTGCTTGCCAGGAGGCGTCCCAGCTGCTGGCCATCCTGCAGGGACTGAAGCCTCCCCTCAAGCTGGCCGGGAAGACCATCGGAGTGGACTACGCCAAGAGCTTGAGGAAGTGAGTGTGTGGGAAGTCTGCGCCTATGGCTTGCTTTTTAACGACAAACTCAATGTCTCCATTTTAGATCTTCCATCCTGCACAAACCTTTTTCGAAACCACCAATCACCCCAGCTTTACCGATCCCTCCCTTTTCTAGAGACATGTTACTGCCAGACGGGAACCGGATCAGTGCGTTCTCGGTGGCCAGCACAGCCATCGCTGCGGCCCAGTGGTCCTCCAGCCAGGTAGGCTCCCAGCTCCCGCCACTCAGCCTGTCCTCGGATGTCCCCCGTACCGACTGACTAACCATTGTTTACCGTCCCTCCCCCAGCCGCAGCATGGCGCCGAGGGCCCCTCTGAGTACAGCTGCCTGCAGGAGGGCTACGTGCCATACTCTCAGGTACGGCGGGCCGCCGTCACACGTTGGTCCCTGACCCATTTTTAGTGGTTGCTTGTTATCCCAGTGCTCTGGACTGTTGGG
Organism: Galaxias brevipinnis; assembly: GCA_036023535.2. NCBI lineage: Eukaryota > Metazoa > Chordata > Actinopteri > Galaxiiformes > Galaxiidae > Galaxias > Galaxias brevipinnis. The sequence continues at coordinate 13,699 of JAVQIZ010225951.1, read as the reverse complement.
GTAGCCGCTGCCACTGTGGAGTTTCTTGCAACGTTTATAACGCGAGCCTGTCTTTGTTGCCAGGACTACCAGAACTACTTCCAGCAAGCAGCCGGAGCGGAGCCGCCTCAGGGGAACGGGATACTGGGTGGTAAGACGCGCTCTGCTGTCACACGTCTGACCCATGCTCTGTTAGTTTGGCGCATGCTGAAGGAGGCTTGAAGGCATGAAGGAGGTGTACTTGATATCACACGGTTTGTCTGTTCTCCACAGCGGCGCCCGGCGTGAAGCTTCTGACTCCGGTGGTGATAGCCCAGGCTGCCCAGGTCTACCAGCCCCACGTCATCAGCCAACCTGCCCACACGGCGAGTCTCTCCCTCATCACCCACTCACACGCACGTCTGGTTGCGATCCTTTCGATTTGTTAATGCCGCAGACTGTAAATGCTGCGCTAAGTGGACATTATCTAGGATTTTTCCCACGCTATAGCTAATTTATTTTCCCCGACTGCAGGCGTTGCAAGTTGCGCAACAGCGGTTGGAGCCCAACCTGCAGACGGGCGTTGTTTCAGCAGCTGGAACATTCCCAGCACGGGCGGCCTCTGCTACGCTGGCAGCCTCCGGACAAACAGCCGAAACCACAGGTAGGCCTAAGGGGAAACTAGATTACACTCTGTTCTAGGAAGGTGCCGGTACCCGTCTCTTTTGGGACAGTAGTTCATGTCTGTGTTTTTGTGTGTGCAGTTCCAGACACCTCCACTTATCAGTATGACGAGTCGTCTGGTTATTACTACGACCCTCAAACCGGCCTTTACTATGACCCAAACACACATGTAAGTACGCTCACCACAGTTACCCAGAATGCCTGTCCTTTGCTGTTTATTTAAATACCAGATGTGTGAACATAAGCTACACCAATATGCATTGCTTTAACTGCCGAGCGTTGTCACTCCCTGCAGTACTACTACAACTCCCAGACACAGCAGTTCCTGTACTGGGACAGCGAGAAGCAGACGTACGTCCCCGCCGCGGCAGACGCCAACACGGGGCAGAGCGGGGAGTCGGTCAACAACAAAGAGACCAAGAAAGAGGAGAAGAAAGAGAAGCCCAAGAGCAAGACTGCTCAGCAGGTACAGACGTGAGCTTCTTTTCGTGTGGACGCTCTGAAGTCGTTCCGTAGTTGGAAACGTTTGTTATATGGACTCGTCACTTGTAGAAACCAAAGACGTGTCTGTTTGGGTCCTCCAGATTGCTAAAGACATGGAGCGCTGGGCAAAGAGTCTGAACAAGCAGAAGGACAACTTCAAGAGCAGCTTCAACCCGGTCAGTCACGAGGAGAAGAGAGAGGCCGCCGCGGCCGACGCAGGCTTCACGCTCTTTGAGAAAAAGGTAGTTTTTATTCCTCCGTCTCATACTAACCTCAGAATGCACCCTTGTTGAACTGAACTGTTTTGAGAAGTGAGCTGAATGCCTGATGTGTTCTGGGTTTGACAGCAGACTGGAGGCTTTGAGCGGCTCATCCCAGAGATGGTGAGGGAGGAGAAAGAGGAGGCTCCACCTAGCTCTGTCGACGCCGCCACCAAGGTGAGGGTTTGCTGCCGCTGCAGGGTATATTGTTATGCCGCCTAATCCTCATCTTCAGCCAATATCCTGAACTGCCTGTATTTGAGCCCCAAATGGTGTGTGTGTGTGCGTGTGCGCGTGTGTGTGTGTCTGTCTTAGTGTGCCCTGGTGGCAGCCTACAGTGGGGACAGTGACCCCGAGGAGGGAGCAGCGGAGCCCGACCACAGCGAGGAGGACAAGCTGACCGACTGGAAGAAGATGGCCTGCCTGCTGTGCCGGAGACAGTTCCCCAACAAGGACGCCTTGATGCGCCACCAGCAGCTCTCCGACCTCCACAAGGTGCTGCTACAGCACACTAACCACCTATTCATAGTTCTCGCTGTCAGGAACTACGAGGCCACTTTTGAATGTACAAACATTACTGGGTGTAAAAATATTAGCTTTTGTTCTCCTCCAGCAAAACATGGAGGTTCATCTCCGGTCCAAGCTGACTGAGGCTGAGCTGGAAGAACTGGAGAGGAAAGAGACCGAAGTAAGCCCTCCACTTAGTCGGGAAACATTATTCAAACATCAGAATTTGTATTCCTCCACTGGAGCGACTCGTGTGAAGTGTGGTGGGGTTTATGAATTTCCCTTCTCCATAAACAGTTGAAATACAGAGATCGTGCTGCAGAGCGGAGGGAGAAATATGGCATCCCTGAACCCCCTGCGCCAAAAAAAAAGAAATTTGCTCAGCCTGTACCAGTTGTGTACGTCACCTTTTGTTATTTTCATATAAAACGGTTTAAAATGTGGTGTTACCTCCGGTAGCTGTTACTACGGTTGAATTCATTTCCTGTTTCCCTGCAGGAGCTATGAGCAGCCCACCAAGGACGGCTTGAACAGTGACAACATCGGCAACAAGATGCTGCAGGCCATGGGCTGGCAGGAAGGCAAGGGCCTGGGACGCAACCAGCAGGGCATCACTGCCCCCATTCAGGTGAGGGGCTCTACCCAGTTGGTGACTCGGGTTTTGCATCCGAGCAAGATAGGGGAGTTGACACAATTACCTGAAAGGATTGTAATTTGTTTTTGGTTCTCTTGCAGGCTCAACTTAGAACGAAGGGAGCTGGTCTCGGTACCAAAGGCAGCAACTATAACCTGACTGCATCTGACACCTACAAAGACGCCGTGCGTAAAGCCATGTTTGCCCGCTTCACTGAAATGGAGTGAGGAAGGCCCTGGCCTCGTATGAACCCCCAGTGGAAGAACAGCTGCCTCTCTATCCCTCTGGTGCAGTCACCTTCCAGGTGTCTTCTTTGACCGCCACAGAACTTTCTCCCTCCTTATCCCCCTGGCTGTCATCCACTCCCTCGCTCAATTTAACCGACGAGATATTGGAAGAAGCTGAGGAGGCGGAGAGAAGGGCTGGCTGCAGGGAACATTTCCCTCTGAAAGCAGGAGGGGGGTTTAATATGCAATATTATGCCATCAAAATTCAAGACTGCCATTTGTAAAAAGAAACCGGGGAAATGTGAAGTGTCTTTATTGGAAGCAGCGTAGCTTGGTGAATAATGTAATTTATATGTAAATATGCATTGTATATTGTCTTTGCGTTCGATTACCTTGGACCTGAAATTGTTCTTTCCATTAGATTTGCTGTCAGTATAGAGGATTTTGTCAGCATGTTAAGAACTGTACAGTTTTTATGAAAGAATCCTATTGTACAGAAAATAAATAAGATTGACTCGCTCAACAAATACAGAGTTTTTGTCTTTTACTAAATTGCAAATGGTTTAGCTAAAAAATGAAGGGGTTCATACACTTTCTTTTTTTTTTTGTTCCTTGTAATAGTATTTCTCTGGTCCACTTTTTCGTTCACAAGCAGTGAAGGAGCCCACTAATTTGATTGACTTTAATTTAAGATGCAGCCAACTCCTCCCCCTCAGTTCTGAGACTTATGTACTTCCCAGGGTTGCATCACAACTAACCGCTTATACAGAGGAATGATTTAAGAGTCTTGCTGATACCAAGTCAGTCTGAAACAAGGTAATGCTACTTTTGACAATCGAAACAATACATTTGGGAGATAACATCTCTATTTGGTAATTTGTTTATTTTCATAACTACTGGGGCTAAATTATATTTATATTTTATTTACTGTACGAAAGATTTGGAATAGTTTAAAACCATGTTCTACACTTGACGTGTTTCATTCATGATCCAGCTGGGAGTACAGATCACAGAAGGGCTAATTCAGAATGAACAGAAATTTGACATAAACAATACAATCAGTTATCCTACTACAGTGGATCAAGAGAGGCTCACAAAACCATATAAGCTCATGTTGTGGCACTGTACTGTCCGTTTTGACTTTTCCCCCACAATATTCTTAGAAATAGGGTAAACGGATGAGGCTTCCAAGAACAGGTTTCAAATGAGAAAGTGGATGATTGATGTTATTCACAGTTCATGTAAAGAAACTTGTCTTACTGTCATATATGTTCACCTCTAGTTATATAGCTCTGTATTGAAAGATCAACTTGAGGAGGGATGGGAGCAGTATGGACCCGAATCTTCAAAGAGGAGTTTACAGTCCAGAAACTGCGTTTGTTTTCCAAACACCCGGAGCTACTACTGCAGCCAAAGGTGATCCACACAGCTAAGAATCCATTTCAGCAGCATAGTCAACACTGTTCATATCACATGAGATACAACCTTGTTTGGATGTGATTCCATTTCAGCAGTTACATTTGGAAGTCAGTTTAAGGCTTGGGCATGTGTCACTAACTGAACACTTTTGAAACTCGTCTCCCTCCATGGCTTTACACAAAAAGAGCTAACCTGCACATTCTTCTCTGTTCTCTCCACAGTGGAATATTCCTGTCTGGGCTTGGCTGCTCTACCGGTTTTCCATGCTGGTCTACACACTGGCGTGGTGTGTCTATGCAGGTTTGCTTTCTAACACCCCCAAGTGGCTCATATTCCTCACCCACCTCTCCTACTGCCTGATGGGCCTGTACTACCTGATGGCCCTCTGGAACCTGGCTGCAGCCTATACTGTGGTGAGGCTGCTCTGTCAGACCGAGCATGGGAAGAGTAGTCCTGGTAAGACATGAGATGCACTACACACGTTGCTCTCTATGAAATAGGTGGGAATGGCAAATCATGATTTATCACCTAAATCGGAAGTCTAATATACCGTAGAGTTGGATTTTCAGCGTCCTTAGTGCACAAAGTGGTGTATGGCGAAACTCATTGAATCTTCTCTGCAGGTTGTCAGGGGACCAGCATTCCTTTCCCTGGATGGCTTAGGGTCTCCCTGGTGCTGCACTGGTTCCTCCATGTGGCCCAGGGCGCCCTCGCCCTGACCGTCACCGTGCTGTACTGGACCATCATCTACCCCGCCACACGGCACCCCCTCTCGGGCTTCAACATCAACTTCCACCTGGTCAACTCCCTGCAGACCCTGGTGGACCTGGCTTTGTCCTCCACCCCTGTCCACCTGGCTCACTACCTCTACCTGCTGCTGACCGGCGCCCTCTACGTCCTCTTTGTGCTTCTCTACTGGCTGAGTGGCTCCACCAACATACAGGGCCAGCCCTACATCTACACTGCTTTTGACTTTGGGGAGAGGCCTCTAGCTGCCACCCTGGCTGCGCTAGGCTTTACCTTGGTGTGCCTGCCTCTCTTTCACTTTGCCCTGTGGAATGTTCAGCTGCTGAGGGATAAGCTGGCAGCCGGTTCTAGGGCCCGACGCTGGGCTCTACCCAAGGAATGGTGGGAGGTTTTCGGGACTGGGGTCGCAGCCGACCGGCCCAAGTCTATCACGCTACCAGCTCCTTCTGTGTTTGGCCCTGAAGGTGAAGACGAGGCCGGAGGAGACCAGCTGTTGTCGCCCCTCACCACAGCGCTGTGTAGCTACCAAGCCGTTCCAAGCGCATTATGAGAGTTTAATTTCACGTAAATGGCTTTACTTTATCCTATCGAACTTTGTATCTGCTTTCTTTGACATTCTGTAACACATTAACATGTTATTGTGTAAATGAGCGTGAGTTATTGCAGCAACTTTGTAAACAACCACTAACCACAGGGAGGCAGTGGTATTCCTGAAATCTCGTAATGTTGGACTGTAATACAAATACTTCTCAATATCAATCTTGCACATCCATTGTTAAGTGCTATCAAATAATTAACATAAATATGTCTTCATATTTTTTGATTCACTTCATCTTTAGCATAGAGAATTACTGTCTCCATTGAGTTTCATTCTGTTTAAATAACTAGCCCTAATTACTATTGATAAGTTATGTTAATACGATTTACAACTCTGAATTAGCAATGGTTTTGGTCACATATGTGACCACACAGACCTTTTGCCTCCAAATGATATTTCCCCAGAGTTTAGGACACTTTTCCCTGAGTCACTGTTGTTGACTCTGGCAGTTCTCGATGTAACTCTGCATTGACCTCCAGTCAATACCATCAAAGGACTGTTTTTAGCCCAACATTGTGTTATTACAAATGTTTGTTTGATGGGCACTTCCTGTTTGCCATTTGTCAAATTCCAGAATCATCCAGTACATTCTTATTTCCAACACGTGTCTATATGCCATCACTAAGAATGTGCAATCTGTTGAGCCAATTAAAACTTTCCTTGGAGGATATTCAATTCTTACACACATTTAACTAGTCACTTCTGTAATCTGTAATCTGTCCAGTATGGTGAACTACAATATCAGAGCCACAAGGAGCCAACACATATTGTAGACAAAAAGAGAGCACATGGAGTGTAAAGTTCTACTGTTTATTATTATCATCTAGTCATCAGCATTCATGAAATCCATCTCAACGATCAGCCAGTCTAACAATACTCATTATATCGTAAGGACATATACATGATGCATATGCTGAGGCGCCAGAGTAGATAAAAATGATCTAGTTGCCACGGCAACAGAATAAAGAGAGATACAAATCCATATGATTAGGGAATAAATTGGCTTGGCTAAGTGCACTTCACAAAGTCTATTGCTTTCTCTATAGTTGAATGATTGGCTGTCAGCTCTACGAGCCTCTCAGGCTGATTTCATAGAATCATGTGTTTATGAAACATATTGGGGGAAACATAATTTATTCTGAGCCGCTTATTCAACGTTCCATTATGATGAACGTGTGGAGTACTAAAGATGTAGGCCGGGATTTTCCGAGATAGTTATTACCGTACATGCTAGCTGGGAGGTCGGAGACAATGTTCCGCTCTGTCGCCATTCTAACCACTGTTTGGGTCCTTGGTCTAGTGTTTATGTCCTTTTGGTGGTTTTCACACATGCCATTTCATACAAGCTGTTGCAAGTGTGAGCAAACGGTGCATAGTGCCGATGTGTTGGAAAAAAGGGTCACTTTCTTGTTAGGCATCCCATTCTGGTTCTTCAATAGAGGGAGTAGACAGAACATTTGTTACCTGCCAGGCTGCCACGTCATCACAATCTTGAATGTGTGTGTAGGAGCCAAGAGGGCTATTTCAGCCTAAGGTCCTCCAGACATTTCGACAGGTATTCTCACAACCACATATGTGTAGAGCTGAAGCAATGGTTTGCCAAACTGAAACAGGTCACAGCATAGATGCAAGATAAACATAAGGCAGTCCTTCTCTTGCAAACACTCCAATCTTTCAAACACGTGCATGACCCATGCCAGCTCCACTGTCCTCGTTCAGGGAGCCCCATTTGTGAGTGGGTGGATGTGAGGACTTCTGTTTGCTTTGCTCCTTTGTACCCTTTCAAGGGGCCGTCGTAAGAGATCATCGCTCCCTAGGTTTTTGATGTCAAGGTATGTGTGTTTAATGTATTTATGTTAGGAGAGGAAAATGTATTTCAAGTTGAAGAGAGACAGATTGGGAGAGAGAATGCGGGACGAAAAGAGAGATATTGCGTTATTGATGGTAGCAGACGAAAAGTTTGGTCACTCCAAAGGACCAAATGTCAATGTGAATGGCACCATCTCTGGAATTCTGAACTTGAATCTTGAAAATCAGTCTTTAGGGTGGGTGACAAGTCTTACTCAAAGTTGTGTTCGTCCTTCACTGGTAGAAAGGTTGTGAACTTTTTCTAGCCCTATGTACACCTTCATAACATAATAGTAGTAAGTGAAACAACCCATGTGGTGTTGGCTATGCCTGCGTGGGTGACTTTCCACCCCAGATCACTACTCTGTTATGGTTGCTCCGCATGTTCTCATTCGACCATCTCAGTTCTAGGAAATATCACACGAGTCAAACTCCAATCTTGGTGGAGAGTGCCAGGAGGAATTTGGCCTTTTCAACCTTTCTGAACTTTCTATTAAAGACGCCAGGCACGGCCTTTTTTATCCAAACAAACAGAGCGAGGTTGGGAAAAGGCTTGGGCTCCCATCCAGCTCTATGCCAGGTTTAAAGCAGCACTTGGCCTGGGTGTGGACAACACAAGGTTCATGGGAGGGAGCAGGGGGTAGGAGCATCATGGGGAAGCACAAACAGAGAGCCTCCCTCCTCACCGCCTTGGTTTGCACTGGGGACCAGGAATCTATAAGACCGTCCTGGGAGCGCCTGTTTACATTAAGATCCAGTGGCCTAGTGAGGCCCGGATTGCTTTCAGATCTCCCAAAGCATTCGGATGGACCACCTATTGTTGGAAAAGGGCTCTTGTATCAGTTGTTTCTAAATGCTCTCCTGGGCTACTCAGTGCTATTCGATATGTCTCCTGGAAATACTCCCAGCGATGTACCGAATACACCGTCATCTGTAAACTGGAATTGCGCAAGTACATCACATTGTAGACTTTGTATGTGGAAGCTATGGAACATTGACGCATCTCTTAACCATAGCAAACTGAAACACGGGCGGGGTACGTGGTCTGAGATAATGGGTCTGGTAATGAGTATCAAGCCTGGGACCCAGTTGGCAAAAGGCCACATGCCCCTCTCCGTGTGTTGGTTCCTTGCCCCCTGTGGCGACAGGGCTTTGATCTATGTGTCCCAGTGGGAGTAGTCCAATACAGAGGCTGGGAGGGGGTGTTAATTAAAGATCGGTCCACCTCAGACACATTAAAATCCCTTCACTCTTTTCCCTTACCCTTCAACAAGCACGCTAATAGCTTGAACTTTTGGCCGGTAGTCAAGTTTTCCCCAAAGTCTCTGATGTTTTAAAATTTTTGTGGGGACATGGTTGTAAGGTCAGTGCAAAACAGAAAGACAAAAAAAAGTCACTCCGGGTAACCGAATTACTGTGATTAAAGTTTCCATGGTTGTTTGCCAAAATACCAATTAGCCATTTCCATGGTGATGAATGACTACACACACCTTGTCACTTCCTTTCTGGTCTGCGGTACAGTGTATACTCTCCACTGTTTATTTTTTTCACGTGGTAGCTGTTTTTTTTTATCATTGACATTTCACAAGTTATTTTGGTTCAGAATACGTACTTATGGAGGAAGAATAGTAGTCACAGGTGCATAAGATGGACAGTCAAATCTTCCGCCTGACCCATTTGACGTTTTTACGTACAGTACCTACAGCACCAACAGTACCTTGCTGGAACAGCAAACATGATGTAGCGAGTAAATAGATTGGCTCATAGTGAGATAACACAATACAGTTTTTTGTCTTGGGGTGACGTATGAACAGTGGCGTGCGTAGCTGCAGATTGAGCAAGAGCAACCCGCCTCTATGCCAGATGGAATATTCTAGTTGATTGTGACAGCTTAGTAAAGAAGGTTTTTAAAGTTCAAAATATTCATGACTGTCTTCATCATCTTTGAGAAAAATTTTTTTTATGAAGATTGATGTACCTTCAGTCTACATAACAATATGAACAATGACAGCTCAGGAGAGAACTTGATATCAAGCAAAACACTTCTATCAAATGGGATACATGTTTTACTGTCTAAGAGAAGAACAACAGGCATGCTTTAGTCAAGTTTCCAAACAGAACATTAAAGTAAATCTATTTGGTACTGAGACCGACTATTAAAAGACGGAGCGACAATTCCTACACCTTCATTTTGTCATGAACCCCATAAACACCAGGGGAATTACTCTGCTACAAGTATTGAAAGTTACAATGAACACTGGATCGTATTTCTTTTGGTGGTCGGGCAAATCTGCCGGTAACAAGCCTCCTCAGTACCAGACCTACAGTCACAACTGCACATGACGAACAGGCTCCATTAAAAGCCTGTAACAGCTCTGTCTTTACCATCATGAAGGTGTAGAGGAGAAGGTGTGGAGCCCACCAGGGGCATTACACATCCTTGGTAATCGTGCGGATGACCGATTGACCTCTGCAGGACAGTTCCAGGGGTAATTGAAATGTCAAAGAAAAATGTTTGTCTGTTTCAAAACAAGCAAAAAAAGAAAAAAAAAATACAGAACATGGAGACCTTTAAAAAGCAGGGAAGGGAAGTGTTTGAGAGCTGGCAAGATTGGTTAATCTGCATGTGTATAGTTACAACATAGTTTATCTAAACAGACTTCAGCCATAATTGCATAATGCTGCCATATTCATTTACTATTGATCTTGGCATTATAAGGATGTACTTAAGGTTTAATTACAAATTGGTACAAAGAAACAAAGAACAGCAAAGAAGGTACAGCAAATAAAATTATAATAATTGATTAATTAATCCAATTAGAAATGCACACAATCAAAACATCCTTTCATAACCACATTATAAGCACACAGGGTTGTTTTTCTCCAACAGTTTTTGGCATTGCGGTTCGAGGCCCCAGCTAGCACACATAGACACACCTTAATTTAATCATAACGAGTGAACTGCAATTACCATTTATAAAAACACAACGGCAATAATTCAAACTATGTCTACACATGAAGCCATTCTAATATGATTGATTTTACTGTGTGATTTTAGTGTTTGAGTGTTTTAGTTATATTCTTTTTTTGACTGTTATTTTTATTGTAAAACACCTTGTAACCCTATTTTGAGAGGCGATATATAAATATTATTATTATTATTATTATTATTGTTGTGAATTAGGGAGACGTACAGGACCCAAGCCACTCATTTGACATGGCCTAGTATGACCTCTCTCCACCTTTTAGGTGACTGCTTCCAGGTCAAGCTATTGTTATCCCTTACATTCCATGTGGTAGACTGTCTCATTCTAGAGCTCCCCCTCAGTAGACAACTTCTACACCACCGTCTAGCAGAAACATCTGAGAACAGAAAATGTGGGAATGGATATGGAGAGGGGATTATTCAGCGAAACAGAGTCATATACAAAATCAATGAATTAGCATGAGTCGGCCGACAGTAGGCTAATGCTTTACGCATACACGAGCAGTCAAAAACTTAACCGAAACGCCTACGATGTTGTACGTTTATTTGCTTCAAAGTCTGTAGGTGATACTTTTTAGGTTTTAAGTGCGCATAGAAGTAAGGGAATACGTGAAAGCAGTAAGTAATAGGGTATAGGCTTGAGAGAAGGAGGCGGAACTAAAGCGACCCCCCATATCATGCATGGCTTTACAAATGCCAACCATTTCTCAATCCTCAAATTTTCTGCGGCTGCTAGAGTATTTGTATGCGCGTAAATAACCAGCAGGTTATAGACAAGAAGGGAAAAATAACTTATACATTAGAGCAAATAGATAGATTTTTAAAAAATTTGAGAATAACAAGATATTTCCATTGATCAACGGAATTAATCTAAACGCGGTTCTGCACTCGACAAACCTTTTATATTGGTAAGATTGTGTTCTAAATATTTATATTATATTGTAATCAAAATGGCACTATTGTTCTGAATAATTTCCTACTTTCTAAAAAAAGGTTTTACTAACAAGTCACCACAACCAACGTGGTTTTGCTCCACACTTTTTTTTGCTCCGCACAGAATGACAAATAATTAAAAAGAAAAGAAAAAAACTTGAATGGATACACTGATTAATTAAATCACAATACATTTTATACTAGTTTTTTTTTCTTCCAGTTTTGGTGTTTTTATCGAGGAGAACTATTCAGTCCTTTAACAAGCGCGAAGCCAATGTTACCATGTGCCTTCTTAGAAATCAATTGTCAGATAATTGTATTGTTATTTGCAACACCTTTAATTTTGTTTCTTTGGAAGGACATTCTATTTTTACATTAAAACAAGTGTTGAGCATGCGCCTATCCATCCCATATCATGTTATCCTACATTGTGTCAAATGAATGTAACCGGGTTGTGTTTAGTGTTTGATGCATCAAACTTTATTTTAGGATGCCTGCATCATAACCCCATTTGATTTTTAATGACTCATTTACGGAATAATCTAGTTTTAACATTGAAACTACGTGTTTCTATTTTTATATACCTATTTGAAAACTGATAAATTACAAAACTTTCGATTATCTTAACGTAACAAGCCATGCAATATGTTTTTTCTCTATTTTAGAAATAGGCGCCAGGAGCACATGCCTTCATTTTTGGCGTGTAACTGCCATATGGAGAGCAGGAGATGAAAGAGGAACACGTTTTATCCTACCTAAAATATATTTGCAAATGTAATATATACAGTAGGCCACCAGTCAAAGGTATGGACACACTTTCTCATTTCCCATTTACTTGGAAAGTGTGTCCAAACCTTTGACTGGTACTGTATATAAAATAGGAATATGTTGTATTTTCTTCTTCATCTATGGAGAACTGTGGTTGTTATGCCTGCTGTTGGAAATGCCATAGAAATGGTAGACCATTATGTCTGACAGATGTTTTCATGGGGTACAGGGAGCATTTCCTGGACTTTTTGTGGAAGTTTGTGTGACTTTGGATTCTGTGTAAACTGGTAGGCTATCCCCTTGCTTGAAAGTGGGAGCACTGTACATAGTGCTGGAGAATTGGCAGATAAAGAAAGGCTTAGGTCATTGACCCCAACCTAGGGACTGGTCAAAGCAGCAGAATGGCAGACCAGTGATCCTGAAGATTTGATTGGACAGGGTGATATGGTTATATATTTGCTCCCTGGGAAAAAGCCAGCTGTGCTCTTCTGTCAGCCCGCAAAGGCCTGGGAATAGCTGGGTTTGAGCTTGTCCAGTTTCAGTGTCAGACGATCTTGCGTTTATTATTGTCATAGTTGCCATTGGCTCCTGTTGAGCTTTGAGCTTAGACACTGATCGTGCCTTGTGTGATGATGTCCATTATTTATACTGTGGTCACAATACAGTCACCTCCACCAATCTTGCGTTTAGTTTTTTTCCCCACGTGTTAGCTGTTTAGCTTATCTGCAGACACCAATGAAAAGGTTTATGTTTAGGCACATTTGAGATATTGACTTTGACGAGGCACGATGCTTTTATGCAGGGAGATGACCAAACCAATACCCAACCTAGAACCCGACCTAAAATTGTGTTAGATGTCTTAAAATTCACAGGTAGGAACTAGTACCGTAGCATGATTGCTAAACGTCGGCTGTGGATTCCTCTTATTTTCGTTGATAAAAAGACACTTCCTTATGTGGATATAATAATGCCTTGATACATCTGTATTCTTATTATTGGTGAACAGTGTTGGTATTCAGTAATTTCAGGTAGCTCTTATAATCCCCTCCTTTTTCATTGAGAGTAGTGTTGAAATGGCTGAGGTTGTAACCAGTTCCGGTAGGGAAGAAGTGATGTTTTTTGATCGCAATATTGGTTTTGAATTTGATCTGTGTTCAGGCTACAGATGAGGAAAGTAATTTAATGTTCAAGTTTAGAATGCATGCGTTTATTTGTAAGCGTGGTATATGGTGTATGGTTTTATCAAATCTGGCAATACTTGTCTTGTTTCAAATGAGTACTGAGGACCAAAACACAACCCAACCTGTAGTAAAGGTGAAGCATCTTGTTTGTAGATCATGTGCTACTGTGACACCAGGTTTATGTAATCTACCCTACTCTAATGTCTGGTCACTGAGCAACCACAAGGTGAGCTGTTGTAACTTGATAGCATAAGATAAATATCTTGAGAACTAGTCCAAGCATTTCAGGTTCAACATCCATCCATCCATCCATTAGCTATACCGCTTATCCTATGCAGGGTCGCGGGGGGGGGGGGGCTGGAGCCTATCCCAGCCGACACAGGGCGAGAGGCGGGGTACACCCTGGACAGGTCGCCAGTCTAACACAGGGCTGTTTCATGTTCAACAGATGAGTTAAACTTTGTAT
>JAVQIZ010225905.1:0-19919 GCA_036023535.2 Galaxias brevipinnis | reverse complement strand
GTGTGTGTGTGTGTGTGTGTGTGTATGTGTGTGTGTGTATGTGTGTGTGTGTGTTTGTCTTTTAAGAGGATGCTGCTCATTCGCTCTCTCTTTCCTCACACTGAAATGAACATTGACAGTCAAATGAACACAGACCTCTGTTAATGTCTGTCTGTCTGTCTGTCTGTCTGTCTGTGTGTATGTCTGTCTGTCTGTCTGTCTGTCTGTCTGTCTGTCTGTCTGTGTGTGTGTGTGTGTGTGTGTGTGTCTGTGTGTGTGTGTGTGTGTGTGTGTGTGTGTGTGTGTGTGTGCGTGTTAGCCAGCCTGAAGACCATCAGTTTGTGATTCGACATTTGGAGACGTCTCCAAAGGAAAAGAGCCAGACAACTTGCAAAACCTCACATCCAACTTACATATTTGATCATTCTAATGATCACATGTTCTTAAACAAATATGTATTTATTGATCCAGTCACGGTGCAAAAACTTCAAGTAGCTGCTAGTACACAGCTAACATATTTTTACATTCTCATCACGTAGAAACTAAATCTATAATATGCACACGCCTATGACCGTGTTACTGTCTGGCAGTGAAGTCTCCTTAACAAAGAGTAATGCATAACAACATTTACCCTATCCTCTTAAATACCCCTTCCCCCATCACACCAACAACCTCCTGTCTCCTCTGTCATTATAATCCAGGTCCATATTGGACTGGAATTCAATGGGGGGAGGGGAAGGGGGGGCAAAATGACCGTCGGAATTTCAACCATGGGGGAAATCAGAGGGCACGCCTATATACTTTTATTCTGTGTGTGTGATACTGGGATCTTGTCATCTCTTCGCCGTCAGGAAGAGATGGTGTTGTGACGGGAGAGGAAGCCAGCCAGCCTGCCTGCCTGATAGGTTTGAGAGGCCACCATCTTATGCATGCATAATGAGACCGTGCCAGGGAAAAAATATGCAAATTCATTTGTCATCAGGATAAGAAAAAAAATGAGGACAAGACAGAAGGAGATACAGGAACCAGAGGCTGGCTTTGAGGGAAAAAAAGGAGGGGGTTGAAAGCAAGGGTAAAGAAGTATTGAGGGCATTGTTTTTCAGAGATTGACAGGGTGTGTTTGTGTGTGTGTGTGTGTGTGTGTGTGTGTGTCTGTTTGTAATGTATGGATATGGATTTTCTATCTGCTTCAAATCAGCTAAATCTTTTTCTTTTTTCTTTTTACAGCATGTCTCCTGTAGTTGCTGGAGTGTGAATCTAATGCATCCTAATGCGTGCCCAGATCCTGTCTCTCAAAACAGCAATCACAGTTATCCATAATATATCATTTGAATATTTTCAATATATTCATATGTTACATATAATATTAGATCCACATTAATTATGTACACATACACACACACACATATACACACACACACACACACACACACACACACTCATTTCTGTAGCTACGGACTACTACCCTTCTGTCTATAGTTATCAACACCGACATCTAAATCATTATATGTTGTACCAAACCGAACAATAATGTGTAATTTACTAAACGAACTAAGCGGGGCAGTGCAGGCGCCGATCGAAACTATGCATGGGGATTGACAGCCTTACTGCACAACCGGCGGCAACCGGAAATAGAACGTTTTGTTCACGCACGATTGTGAGGAGCGGTGTTGCTACATGGAATTAAGCCTTTTAATGATTTCAAAGTCATTCGGATCTATCGCTTAACAAATTATTTAAATGGCAAAATGATGAGCTCTAAAACAATGTAAGTATGGCTTTATATTTGCGGGCAACTGATACATGTACCTTTCATACAGAGCCAGATCACATGTGGTTTTCTCCCCGGCAAGTTAATGTCTGTTTTAGCCAACGCGTTAACTCTTAGCTTATTATTGTCGATACATTATATACGCATTCTAAATACATTATAGACACATTATAATCGAATGTTTTTGAAGTCAATGGCGTAGGTTTATGTTGGATATTGGAGGGTTGAAGTTAAGCCCCCCCTCGCCCCTAACTCACTCATTCTGCTAGCCTAAAGTAGCCATGTCAAAATGAAAGGGGATTCGAGACAAGTTACAGTATTAAAGTAATAGTCCCATAGTCTAGTTAATTATTAGGGGGCAAAACACCCATAACATTTGAATATGTTTTACTTCCTCTCAAAATTGATTTGTTTTCCCTTTACACTGAAGTGCAATTAATTACTACCCTGTTAAATAATTTTCAAACTTTCACAAATGTGAGTTCCTCAACAAGGTAGCGTAGCTGAGGATCCAACAATTTATCTATTTATTGCAAAGCACATTTCTCTCAAATGGATCAAAGACGTGTTTTCCTATGTCAGACCCATTAATACATTTCTGGTATATTTACTTACGTTTGTTTTTTTTATCTAGTAGGAGGTCCTTGGCGCTACTTCTGTTGTCAAGTAGGCTTTGCGCAGATATGAGTGTTCTGCCTATTCTACGCTTGTCACTCACCAACGGACCAAAACTAATATCCAAAACCAATAAGGCATCATAACATTGCAGGGGGGCTGTACACGTCTATCATGAAAGTTAATATTTCTAATTCAACAGGCAGTGTAGGCCAACTATCTTGCATTTCACAAAATATATTGCCAGTCAGTAAATAATATTGTTTTGTGCTTTTGTTGTTTTGATCCTCAGTGTGTGAGGAGGTGAGCCGTGTTGCAGTGACATGGTAAAGTTGAATGGCTTGCACCCGCCTACTTTGGACACGAAGAGTAACAGTGATTTGCCAATGACTGGCGAAGAAACTGGTTTGGGGACCTCAACCCCACCTTTGGCGGGGTACTTGGGAAAAGTCAGTTGAACTCATAATTTCCTCTCACAACTGTCACTCGTGCAAAAGCTACTTTGGGTATTAGAAAAAAAAAGTACTGCTCACAGTGCAGAATTTGCTTGAAATTCAATTCATACAGGAAACGGATATCTTTGGTGTTAAAAGGCGAAAGGTTTTGTTTTTGTTGTCAAAGTGCATAGCTTGATACACTATGACTTGACTTATACAATATAATTGGCGCTTCCTTATATTATGTCTTATTGAAAGGCCCTAGCCATTTTGGTGCTTGGTTTTTACATTGAAGTTGAAAGTTGTGTACTACTACAGGGTGTGTGTGTCCCTGAGTAGATACTGTCTCTGAAACAAGCTGACTCTCCACTGCGCGTGCACACACACCCACACACACACACACACACACACACACACACACACACACACACTCTATCTCTCTAAAACTTTGATACTCAAGAGAGAGACACGAGTGATACTCTATTGAATCTGTCAGCGTTCAGCTTTGGTCTGTGTGGTGGCGTTAATTGTGTGGTCTGTCATGTGACCGGGATGACATCCTGCACCCTCTTCCACTGTTTCAATGAGTAACCTTTTCTTATCTTTCATAATGACACCCCTTCTAGGTTCAAGAGAGGTGCGCTTCCTTGGAGAACTGCCCGTGGTGCGAAGCCAAGGGTTTGACCTTTGCCCTCCGCTCCTATAGGATCAACTTGCAGGAGTCTATCACACTCTGCACAAACTCACAGGTCAGTCATTAAAAGCAATCTCCTGTTTTAAGATATGGAAATGCATTGTGTATACTGGGACATGCATGGGTAGAATTCAGTGATCTTTCTCCTGGCCTATTACACATAGGCATTAGGGGGGTTTACAGTTGAACTCTGTTAAATGCTTATAATTTACTAGAATGGTCTATTACTATTATTATGCCTTGCATTACTAAGTGCTTAAGAGAGTACTTTTAAAGTTGTTTTGGGGTATTCCGTCATAGATTGTGAACCTAACTTTACATTTGCTTTGCTGTCTCTTTTCAGTGCCTCTTCCCTCTTGTCAGTCGGTCTCTGGATGATGTCTTGGCGAGTCTGGTGCCTCCAGAAACCCAGCCCATCTCCCAGATCCAACTGGTGGGGAAAAGAAAGAATCTCAGTGGGTCAGAGTCGGAGGAGGAAAAGCCAGTCTCTCACTCGGCCAAGCGGCAGTGTTCAGAGGGGGATGATCAGCCGGCGCTACAAAATGGCGACGCCCCTTCTCTTAAGAAACCGCTGCCTGCCAATGAAATGACCCTGGGCCTGGACGACTTGTGCCCGGTTGCTAAGGACGACAAGGTCAATGGGTACCACAAGGATTCTGATTGGCCTGTGGACAGCAATGACACATACCAGGAAGAACTGGGAGCCATGGAGTTGGAGGAAGTTGTGGCTATACAGGAAAAGGCTCTTCCTGGACCAATCAGTGACTTCTCTGCCGACCCTATCCCCGCCTCCGTGGAATCTGTGTCTCCTTCTTTAGCCAGCTCGCTTTCTAGCATCCTGTCAGCTCGGTCCAGTCCAGTTACCCTGCAGTGGAAAGAGGAGGAGGAAGAGGAGGAGGAGTCTGTGATGGCTGAGCAGGAGGAAGCAGCACCCTGGCCGGCGCGAGCGGAGCGTGGAGAGGCGACCGCACTGTCTGCACCCCCAACCGACACCACTCCTCCATGTGACGCTCACACCTTCACTGACGAGGAAGAGGAGGAGCTGCGTGCCATAGAAGAGAGTGGAAACGGAGAGTGTTTCCCCGAGGTATTTCTTCGGCCTTGTAGCGTCGACCTCAGCCAGAGCAGAATCCCCGAGGTTCTACCAGAGGAGGAAGAGGAGAGGAGGAAGATGACCCCTGCTGTAGAACAGCCAGACAGCCTATCAGGAAAGACTTCATCAACTCAAATCAGTTTACAACCTGAAGTGGAAGTAATAAGCTCTGAGGCAGACAATCCGCTGCCAAAGACGAGGAGTCGGACCAGACAGAATAGGAGGGACGTTATGTCCCACGCCCGATCGGCGATCGATCTGTTGGAAAGGATCACCTCGAGCATCGATACATCCTGTCAAGAAGAAGAAGAAGAAGAAGAACCACAGCAGGTGCTTCAACAGAGCTCTAAGCGGACGAGGTCCGTGGCCGCCCCTGCCATGCTGTTCTGGAAGAACAAGAATAACCTGTGTTGGCTGGACGTCCTGCTGGTGGCTCTGGTGAACTGCAGGACGCTGAGGGGAGCGGGTCCCCCTGAGGACCCAGAGGTCTCTCCTGTCTGGTCCGTGCTGAGGCGGTACGACCAGGCCTCGGTGCTGCTCCAAACCCACCAGAAGATTGGCCGATGTGAGTGTTGTACAGGGTTACTACGCTCTACTTTGTTTTATTTGATCTATTTTTTGACTACATTTAAAAGTGACCTCTTAATAATTGTTTTCCATACGAAAGGTAAAAATTACCGTTCTAAACATATTTATCCATCGATCATGTAATCTCCTGCACATTGAGTCGTTGCTCTCTCACAATCCCTAAAGCTTTGTTGCCCCCTATGGAGTAGTAAACATGTGTTGAGACTGAACCTTAAGATGTGCAGAGTTATGGAGTGGCTTTTGTTTACAGAGGGTAAAGGGCATTGTTTACAGATGGTCTGGAAAGACAGTGGCCGCTCAAAGTACTCTGACACGGTGGAATAGACACCCCACTAATGTCACAACACAGTTCTATCAGCTGCTAATGTTGCTCCTAGTCTGCAACTCTGCCACTCTATTTACTGTGATAACGATGCATCAAACTTTAGTTTCTACTGATTTGCGTTCTCATGTTGAATGTGCTATTTTATCAGTCCCATGTAACAAAATCCATGAAGTTATTGTAAAACAAACACATTGTGTTCCTAGATCTTAACCCAGGGGTTTGTTTTCTAGACTAATTCCTGTATGTTTGTGTCACACTGGATGACGTCATGTTTATGTCTGAGCAGGGGGTGTGCAGAGAGTTTCCACAGCCGTGTGGAAGCAAGTGAACTCACTGCTGAAGACCCTACGACTGGACACCTTCAAACTGCTGCAGCCCAAACTGCAGTGTAAACTGGGTAAGGAACGGACCACTCCTCCTCCCACGATCAGTCATCCATCAGTTGGTCGATCGATATGGAAGTACCACACTTAACTCTGGGCAACACAGCACAGTGGTTTCTGTAGATCCCTATTTGATTCATGTGGAATTGGAATGCATCTGATTTAGTTTCTAATTGAGTTGAGCCATTAAATTTATTGTAATGATGAGCTACTAAGCATAGGATCTTAATTGGACACCTGCTAGTTTGAAAAAACAATTATTGAAACAACCCCTTATCAATATTATATAAAAAGTATTGGTAAAAAAGAGTGCTGGATTTGACCTTTGATTTTTTTTCTTGACCTTTGACCCATAGGTCAGAAGGATACTCCTGTGTTTGCCATGCCCCTTCTCTTGAAGATGGACGCCTGGGCGGATCCTTTTTTCCAGCTGTCTTTTAGCTGGAAGCAGGAGTGTACCAGATGCAAACACACAAACAACCACAGGTAACACACACACACATTCTAAATACCAACAACCTCAGGTAACACACACACACACACACACACACACACATACACACAATCTAAACAACAACCTCAAGTAACACACACAAACACACACACACTCTAAACACCAATCTCAGGTCACAAATACACAATCTAAACACCAACTTCAGGTAGCAAACACTGACACAATGAAAACACCTCCTTCAGGTTTCTCACACACACACACACACACACACACAAACACACAATCTAAACACCAATCTCACATAACACTGACACAATGAAAGCACCTCCTTCAGGTTTCTCTCTCTCTCACACACACACACACACACACACACACACACATCATACACATCATCAAAGCACTAACCTTATTTAACAGATTCACAAAGGGGGTTTAGCATAAACCACAGAAACATTGATAAAGGATGAGCTAAATCATAACTCCCGGCTGTTTTGTAAAGGGACCCTAATGTTAAGATTTTGAATATTTCTTTGTCTAGCATTGTTTTATTACTCAGAGGGATTGTTGCCAACATCAAAAAGTGAAATTGGAGCCTTGTGCATTTTCTCTAGTACACCTCTCACAACACATTTACCCTATTTTACAAGCTGTTCTGAAGCATGACGTAGAAAATTGAAGTCAATCTAATTGTCCAATCATGGACTTAAGTAAGGTCAACTACTCTGGCAGCAGCAATAACAACAGCGGAATGTTACTATCCTTAGCCAATAACATAACTCAGCTAATAAATGTTAATGAGCAATGGGCGTAAACTCGCGTTCACCACTGAAAACGACATGTGAGTTGGAAAGGAAGAAAGAGGCACCCTAGAATAATAATAAAAAATATAATGTCATTTTATTTTTTGTGTTCAAATATTTTGAAATAGACACCAAGAAGTCACACAAAAATATATGATTATCTACATCATGGGCCCTTTTAAAATATTGACTACATTTATATTTGAACACTATTACTTTGAATGAAAGGTCTTTATCTTTTGCTGTCCTTAACGTTTCTCTCCCCCTGAAATATCAGGCCCAGGCCCAGAGTAATGAATTAAGCTGAGAAGTAGATCTGACTTGGTGAAGAGAGTAAAACTTCAAGAGATGTGTTCTGTTGTTTTTCGTGCAGGCATGTGGATGTGCTCCCTTCTTTTGGCCCGGTGGCCTCTGATTGGCTCCCACTGAACGCTACTCAGCCAGTCAGCTGCCAAGCGTGCTCTGACAAGGAACAGCTCAGAATGATGTCACTGGAGAGGTGATGCCTAAAGCACTTTTTAAACTCTAAGGTTTTGAGTTTATCATCATAAAACTTAAGAGAAATGTATGGTTACAAAGTTTGACCGCCATTAAATTATTAGGGTTTTCTCTTCCCTATTTACCTGTTTTAGGACTTTAGTAAACCCAGTTGCATTGAATATTATTAAATAGTAATATAATTATGGCAGTCTTCCATTTTCTCTTGCCAACCTTGATTGATTATTGTTTATTATCATTACTACTAGACTATTTCTCCTGTTTGTTACAATTCAGTTCTTTCTTTCTTTCTTTCTTTCTTTCTCTCTTTCTCTCTGTCAGTGTGCCTCCGGTGTTTGCTTTGCACTTTGTGGAGGGTCTGCCTGACAACGACATGGCTGCCTACTCCTTCAGTTTCCATGAAAAGCTCTACTCTGTCACCACCGTTATCCAGTACGGCCTGCAGCAAAAGCACTTTGTCACCTGGGTCCACCAACCTGATGGTCAGTACACCACTGCTCGGAAAACCACCTACATCTTGTTATTTTAAATGTACATTTTGCCACTTGAAAAACCTTTTTTTCTTTTTTAATTGTAGTTTTATGCAATATGTTTGGTTAAATTATTTTGCTTCAAATATTATTATCATATACCTTAAGTGAAACTATTACTTACATAAAAAATTGTTTTGTGAAAACAATAATGTTTTATTTTTGGTTCACTTTGCTTTAATGTTTGCTGTTTTGGTCAAAATAAAGGACTCTTGTTTGTAATCTAAATCTTAAAATGAATAAAACTTTGTTCTCCTAATCATCAGGAACATGGCTGGAGATTGACGGCCTTAAGTATCCTAAATGTGTCACGCACAGTAAACTGGAAGTGCCTCCTAAGGAGATTCACGTCGTCTTTTGGGAGAAGGAGCCGCTACCCAGGGAACTCCTCACCACCTGTTCACCAACCACCACCTTCTTGGACAGCCCTGTGCCCCGAAACAAACCCACCCGAAATCAGACCGTTAAAGACTTGATACTGGACAATCCGGTGATGCTCCTGGAAAAGTCTCACCTCACCCCCCTCCCCGCTCTGCACGACGACGTCGACATCGTCAAGGCGCTCACCGTGTCGGAGGACGACAACGACGACGCCATGGAAACCACGGCGACGCCCGGCGTCGACGCGTCCATCGGTTCCACCACGCTGCTCGACACCTTCGAAGGGCTCACCCACGAGGACATAGTGACTCTCACGCTCGTGGAGGTCAAAGTGGACGCTGGAGGGAAGCCAGTGGAGGCCCAGAGTAACCTCGACGTCGATGGCGACTCTTCTTCTACGAGCCACGCTGCTTCTCCTCCCTCCATCCCTGAGGAGCTCCCTGCGTACACAGCCATATCAGATGTACACTCACCTCCACCCAACTCTGACTACCCCTCCCCTGGACCCTACCCTAACCTGCTGACCCAGAGCCCTGCTGTTTTAGAGCCACCTTCTGACAAGCCCAACTCGTCCGAAAGTGACCCTGACTCCGAACCCGAGTCTAACAGTCCCAACGAATCCAGCGACCCGACCTTTGAACCCAGATCCAAGCGGAAAAGAAGGAGCCGGGCGAAGGTCAAAATGCCCAAGCTGCCAGCCAAACCCAAACCAACACCGACCAAGAGAGCGGCACCGTCGGCCAAACCCACTGTAGCTCCCACGGTCAGACCCACTGTAGCTCCCACGGTCAGACCCACTGTAGCTCTCACAGTCAGACCCACCGCTCTCACAGTCAGACCCACCGCTCCCACGGCCAGACCCACCGTAGCTCCCACAGTCAAACCCACCGCTCCCACAGTCAGACCCACCGTAGCTCCCACGGTAGCTTCCGAGTTCATCTTACCCTCTGTGGTGGGTGGAGGCCATGCTGTGAGCGACCCACACCCCCCTGCTGCACGCCCAGGCTCCCGGAAGCCTTCGGACCCACAGCCGAGACCACCGGAGCGACCTCTGTTACCGGAGCAGAACTCCCGCGTGTCCTTCCTCCTCGGCGCGAGCCCCGGCTGCTCCCGGGTGTCCACCTCCACGCCTCTGTCCGCCCCGGCCGCCCGGCCACTCAACCCCGCGCCGCCCGTTCCTAAACTCAACCTGTCCACGGACGCGTTCGCCCCCAGCCACGTCAACCGTAGTCCAGCTCCACCCAGTCAGAGCCAGCCTCCTCCTGTCTCGGTCTACTCCCCAGCCCAGCCCTTCTCCAGAGGAGTTTACCCCAAGCCTCTGCTCAAGACGGGGGACGGCATGGCTCTGCCGGTGAAAGCAGCCGAGATGTTCGGCGGTTTCTCCTCGCGGACCGTTCCACCCCAGCCTCAGTCCCACAATGCATCTCTCCCCCAGCACCACCATCAAAGACCGGCTTTGGTGACCCGCGTCTCACCTACGTCCCCTTCCAAACTCCAGAGGAAACCCCTCGCATTTCCCTCTGCTTCTCCTCGTCTGCCAGGGGCCACACAGCTCCTCTCCACCCCGCCTGGCAGCCGGTCCACCGCAACGCTCCCACCCGGCCTCAGCGACACGGAGGCTCTCCGTTACAAACTCCTGAAGAGGCTGAAAGCCAAGAAGAAGAAGCTGGAGAAGCTGAACATGAAGCTGGGAGACCCGGGTGGGGTGGGGTTAGGAGGGCAGCCGGGTCAGAAATCCGACAGCACCCACCCGATCTCTCAGTACACCGTGAGCTCCAGCACCTCGGCCTATAACAGCCCCGCCTACGACGAGTTCTTTGCCGACCTCCTGTCGCCCTCGACGACCGCCAGCAACCTATCACCGGACAGCACCGGCTACCTGGAGATGCTAGCCAATGGACAGGAAGGGGGTGGAGACTCTGCGTATGCGGGGAACGCTATTGGTGGAGAGCTTGTGGCGCAACAACAGTTTAAAAAACATGAGACCGCGACACAACAGCCGGTTGCTAACGGCTCCGTAGCAACCGCCGGTGAACACTTCCTGGAGGAGTTTATTGGTGAACAGGCTGTCCAACCGCAGAGTGAGATGGAGAGTGAAGCACTTAATGCCCTTGATCTGTTCTTTTAGACTTAAAGGGTGACCTACACAGTTGACGTAAAACGCTAATGCCACTTTATCCAACCCAAAATAGGCCATTTTAAATCAAAGCTTTGACATTTTGTCAATGTAATTCAAATGTTTCTTCCTCCAATAGCCCCCAATTTCTGTCAGACAATCCCTGTCCTGTCAGATACGGCTGTCAATAACCACTCGTCTTAAATTATTTCTTTGTGCTGGGCCAGTTTTGTGGTCTATTGGTGCTTCATAGGAGGACTATGTTAAACACATCTGTGATGTTTGTTTTTGTACTTCCATTTTTTACACCAACCAGATTATTCTTGGTTGGTACTCTGTTAAACTGTAACTGTTCAAGCACAGAACAGCTTTCTTTTAAACTTTACCTGTCAGTCTGAAAGATACCTGATTACAAAGTTAGAAGGTTTGATGCACAATCTCATTCACGTGTGTCTTCTTTGACTTGGACAATAAAAACAAAAACTTCTGCTGCATGGTAAGGCTGTTCTACGAAGACATCATGCATACTGTTGTGATTGGTTACTAAGGTTTGTTTTGATCTGACTTAGTTTAAATTATTTTAAAGGATGTAGTCTAAATATTTTTGAGTTAAAGGTGGGATTTGCTATAGTGTCCCACTCAAACTCACGTTTTTCTGTTTTGAACGTATGCATTTTTCTATTAAAGAGGCTATAATAAAATGTAATTAAGTTGGTTTACATCTTTGTTTTCTTTTGAGTTTTTACAGTGAAAAGTCATGATATTATGCAAGACAGCATATTGTAAACATTCACATCACATGAACTATCAACATTAATAATTACATCCTATTTATAACCCACAACGGAGAAGTAGTTTACCTGATAAATATTTTCTGTATTTTTATTTTGTGAAGTAGGCTATGTTTAGTATTTTGTTTTAGTACTGAGAAACGCACAATCGTTGTAACATATCCACTTGAATAGCCTATTCCCTGCAGTCTGCTTGCGAGTCAATTTGACCCTTCTCAAAGTTGTAAAATGCAGATTTTTTTAAAGCATTTCTGGAGCATAATTTTTTTTTATTTCACAACAATTTTGATGAAATAGACATAAATTAAGCTAAGAAGAATGTTTATGATTGAATTTTTTTTACCACTTTGGTGTAGTTCGACTGATGACCAATCACAAGGCATCATTCTTGTCTATACTTCTCCGGTTGCAGTGAAGTTAG
This sequence comes from Galaxias brevipinnis, assembly GCA_036023535.2. NCBI lineage: Eukaryota > Metazoa > Chordata > Actinopteri > Galaxiiformes > Galaxiidae > Galaxias > Galaxias brevipinnis. The sequence goes on along the minus strand of JAVQIZ010225905.1, from coordinate 8,043 downwards.
CGTGTGAAAATACATTTAAGATTTAACCAAGAAGACGAAGTGGGCAAGTTTCAAACAGTAGGTAGCGGTCAGGCAGGGAAGTGACACTAGCAAAAATACTTAACATGAAATCTGGTTTACGTGTTCTCTCGCACAGTGATAAACTTATAAAAGTTTCAGCGCTTTTCTTGAGTTAAGTGGTCGAGTGCGTGGCAACAGCGAGGATGAGAGCCGAGGCAGGACATCATCGATGGTCAGATTTGTCACAATTTGTCAGTGGAAACCCAAAGTAAAAGAACCAAAGTAAAGATGCAATACTGTGGACGTATCCTGTTTAGGAAGGTGTATTTAAGGTATGTACCTCATTATGCAGGAATGGAATCGAATATATACACACAATTCGATTTACGTTGCAGGCAAAAGTAGTTGACCGACATGTAAAAGTTATTACGGTGAGCATGAAATGCCACCTAGTGGTTAAAAGATGTAAGTACGTATTGTCTGTACTTGACCTCTTTATTACGTTTTTGATGTAAAGAGTATATATTGTACTTTCGTGAGTCGTAAAACTGCAGATAAATTGATTTGATTAATCAGAAAAAAATATATTGTAAAAGGCACAAAAAAATTGATGTTCCCATACCGGGAGTCGAACCCGGGCCGCCTGGGTGAAAACCAGGAATCCTAACCGCTAGACCATATGGGACCACGAAACATATAGGTAAGTTGACTTTGTTTGAACAACACAGACACACATACATTACGCGGTACATAATTCATATTCATACGGGCAAGTTAACGTTGTTTGAACAACACACACACATTACGCGGTAGATAATTTAAATGGCATGTTAAAAACATGTGCGCAAGACATCGATCATGCCTTCTCGAATGCAAAATCTTTATTTGAGATCAGTAAGCCATGGCGCCTCATTCACCAGTAAGGTCGACCCAAACTCTAAAGAGTTGCAAAAGGTTATTGTGTTTAACTTCACTGTTCTTTCTCTATGCTTAAAACATATTTTTGACCAATAACGTGCAAAAAACAAGGACGGAAGGAAGGAAGGGACATAACTGAGCTGCTCAACTTCCTTTTATTTCTTAGTGTCACTGATGTCGCTCATACACTTTACATGACCGAAGGTAGTAACAAAACCACACAGCTGTGTGTGTGCGTGTGTGCGCGCGTGTGTTTGTGTGTGTGCGCGCGCGTGTGTGTTAGTCTGTGTGTTGAGGGGGCGTGGTGTTAGTTTGTGTGTGTTTGTTAGAGAAAAAATAGAACCGATAGACGGGGCAAGGGGACTGAATAAATAGTGGTAGAATTTTGTCTTTGTACTAGTGAGGTAGTTTTTCCCTCTGCCTTTCGTACCCCTCTTCAGTCATCCATCCATCACTCTATCTGCCGTTCAAACACAAGTCAGGAACCATGGAGGCCGTTGTGGTGGAACACATCTTCCTCCTTGTTCTGGTCACCCTCATCAGCGTCCTGCAAAACGGTGAGAGAAACAGCAACTATTATAAAAAGGATTTAATGAGATTTGAGGGAGATTGTGTAAACTGTATATTACACCTTGGCTTCAGGTAATGATCACTTTCCCAAAAATGTATTATCAATTGCTTTGCCCATGTTTTCATCAGTATCTGATGAACTTGCTTCCCTGCACTTAGTTAAACTTACCTTAATGGAATGATACTACTAAGGTGCCAATAATGCCATAATGCTTAATGACGTAAGCTTTGGTGTGCTGTTGGTGTTATAATGTGTTTTTTATGATTTTTTATCGTTTTAATTATATTACATTCATTTGGGGGGTCATTATTTTTTATTGTGTTATTATTATTTAAACACTTTTACATTGTAAAAACGTTCTATGCATACTGTGTAAAAATTATTGTTAATTAATCATGTTATTAGTATTTGATTATTTGGTGATAACAATTAGACTGCCTACAATACGAGTCTAAAAATATAAATAATTTACGGGTTTTTTTATGCATTTGTAGATGAGTCTGTCTCACCTGCTTTTGTCTCTTTTTATGTGTCGATCACAGCCTTTTTTTCACAGAAGGTGGAGAAAGCAGGAAAGGATATCAACACTAAAGCACCCGCTTTCGAAAGAGTGTCATGTGCCAAGTAAGTCTGTTACCATCCTCCATCATAACTCATAACCCTACTCGCCGCCACCCCTTCATAAACCTTAAACTGTGTTCAATCCATTAATCAATACCATTCATTGATAATAATTCATGATTTTTATAGTCATAATGTAAAGATACGTGTTGGATAGCTGTAGGTTTTTGAATTATTGGTAAACCTTTTCTGCCAGGACATTGTTCTAACCTACTGGTGTTGGGTGTCAAGCTGCCAATGCTGAGATCGATGTTGAAACACAGGAGCTGGTTTGTGACATACAGTGGGTTTTATCAGATTTGCATTTGCAACATCAACCACTGCTTCATGGCGTACATTCGAGAGTTTCCAGCTGCTTTGCATGCCCACAGCCACCCCTACCCACCCTATCTAACAGGAAGCTTCGATAGGGTAGGGTTATTTGCTTGTCTGCCATAAAATGACTAGTGTTACAGAGACAGTTTGACTTCCTGGTCTGAAAAGAGGAAGTTCGTTAGACCATATCCTGTCTTCACTGTGGCTATTTTCAAAGTGATATGATCTCCTTGAGGGATACATAGTCAAGACACACATTTGACCTCAGTCTACCTGGAGTACTGAAGTAGGACATGGGTACAGTTTGCTATCATTTGTGAAGTTGCAGCAATACAACTTGGAAATAAGAATATTTATAGTTGGCTAAGAATGCATCCCAATGTAGCCAGCTCTATGAGTGCTGTATTAAGCTTCCTTCATAGTAGTTCTTGCTCTCAAAGCTGTTCTGAGTAGGACTGTTTTGTCAGTGTTGCCACATAGGAAGTGGACAGACTATCAGTACATAGTATGCCAGTAAAAGGGCTCTTGTGATACATGGTATACCAGTGTTACGTAATAATAATAATAATAATAATAATTATAATAATTCATTTTATTTAGTTTTTAGCGCTTTTATAGATACTCAAAGCGCTTTACACAAATTGGTCGCCAATTAATAACACAGAACAAACTACGAATGGACCGACAGCATTCAAACACAACACTCAGTTTGAGTGACCCCACGGCAACCAATTTGCGCCAGACTTGCTCACCCAACACATTACGACAGACTTGCTCACACACAGGACACACAGACCGACTTCAGGTGAATTGGCAGTGACTGGTCAGGGCACTGGTAGTAGGATGCGGCTTGTTTTTTGATGGTTAAGTTAATAGTGCAGAAAAAAAATCTTCCTCTCGATGGACAGCTAGTAAGGTAGCAAACGTTTGGTGCAAAATTAATAATTAAGCCATTCGAGTCAACCTGAATTTACTGTATCAACAACCTGTATTCTGGAGTTGTTAGCTTCAGCCTCGTTTTTGCTGAAGTACCCTTCAGGTTGCCAAGTTTTGGATGTAAACAAATAAGCACAGGCTCATTAGTTGTAAAACCAGCCTGGCGTGTGAGGGGGGGATTTCCTTACAAAGTGTAGGAACATACCTCTGTGCCTACGGGGAGCTGGTTCAGACTCAGTGTGTGGATTAGGACGGACTCTTAACGACGCTTTAAGGTAATTACTATCTGGTGACAGCTGAGGTTTAGAGAGGGAGCAGTGAGACTGACGAGAGAGGTCTCCTGTTGTGGTTATGCTGCTCGAGGAGAGGAGAGGAGAAGAGAAGAGGGGAGGAGAGGAGAGGAGAGGAGAGGAGAGGATGGGAGGTCTATGGTAATCCATTTAACTTTTTTGAAAATTAAATCTCAGCTTCACGTCATTAGACAATTTGGCACATGTGAAGAGTACTGAGGGAGAGAGAGGAGAGGAGGGATGAAAACATTTTAGTTTTACTGACTGTATCGTTTATTTATACAATTATAGTATTATGTAAAACACTTTGTAAAAGTCATTTGAGACGTTTCATGAAACATATTGTGATATGCTTATTTTATGGTGAGTTATAAAATTATAACTAAACAGTCCACTAACATGTAATATATTTGTAGTACTTTTGAATTTAATTGAGGTACTGTGTGAAGGCTGTCTGGCTTACAGACAACGCGGTGGCTGTCTCACCCCTCATATCTGTCTCACCCTGTCCTGGCTGTCTCACCCTCTCTTGGTTATATCTCACATCTCCCAGCTGTCTCACCCTCTCCTGGCTGCCTCACCCCCCCTACCTGTCTCACCCTCTCCTACCTGTCTCACCCCTCCTACCTGTCTCACCCTCTCCTGGCTGTCTCACCCTCTCCTGGCTGTCTCACCCCTCCTACCTGTCTCACCCCTCCTACCTGTCTCACCTCTCCTGACTGTCTCACCGTCTTTACTGTCTCACCTCTCCTGGCTGCCTCACCCCTCCTACCTGTCTCACCTCTCCTGGCTGCCTCACCCCTCCTACCTGTCTCACCTCTCCTGGCTGTCTCACTCTCTCCTACCTGTCTCACCCTCTCCTGGCTGTCTAACCCTCTGTTGACTGTTTCACCCTCTCCTGGCTGCCTCACCCCTCCTACCTGTCTCACCTCTCCTGGCTGTCTAACCCCCTCTCCTGGCTGTCTCACCTTCTCCTGTTTCACCCTCTCCTGGCTGTCTCACCTCTCCTGGCTGTCTCACCTCTCCTACCTGTCTCACCGTCTTGACTGTCTCACCTCTCCTGGCTGTCTCACCCTCTCCTGGCTGTCTCACCCTCTCCTGGCTGTCTCACCCTCTCCTGGCTGTCTCACTCTCTCCTGGCTGTCTCACTCTCTCCTGACTGTCTCACTCTCTCCTGACTATGGCCACTGCAGACATAGGTACAGTGTTGTTAAGGAGAGTCCATTGTAGATTCTGGTTAATGTAGAAAGAGCAGCAGCTGAAGCAACTATAGGCTGCGTTTGCTGCGGACACAGGCTCAGCACTGTGTGGACGGAGAGTCGACTATAGACTGTGATCCATGGGACTAAAGGTTGAGACCCATAGGCTCAACAGTGGTCCCTTTGTAGCACCCAGAAACCCCCCACCCTGCCCCCCCATCCCCTCCACCATGTTTCATACCAGAACATTATGACACATGGAGAGCCACCGTATTCTATAGAGAACTGTTCTGCTTTATTAAGTATGTTATGACAGGGACAGCACACCTTACCATTGTATTTCCTCTCCAACCACTCCACAGTGGAATCAGTAGGAAAAGATCGTTAACGAGAAGTGTTTTTCTTCTGTCGAAAAGTCGGGAGACTTTTAGTGGTCCCATAGTGCATCGTTCTTAAGTCGTTCTTAAATGTTTGGACAACCATCTACTCCCTCCTCGGTCTGATCAGGTCGTGAAACGTCAACACAGACAAATTGAACGCTAGCTGGTAATACCCTGCTCGACGTGTGCCCTTTAGACACTGGCCCTATTACGGTAGAAACCCGTTAAATCAACAATCATGAAAGTTGTTGTTTCAGCACCAGCCACACAGCCGTCTCAATATCTTTGTTGATCTCTCTGCAGGGGTTCTTAACTCTGGTTGTAATTCACTCTGGTCTCCATGACGTATTTCTTACCGTAAGAGGATGTGTTGTTTTTATGCGGCTATGGCCCTACGATCATGACGTTTTAGTTGATGATTAATTATCATTCAGATTATTAAGATTAACGATTTTATTTAATTCATTTTATTATTTATTTTATTTTATTTCAGTTCATTTTAAGTTACTTTCATAGTATAAGCCTTTAGTCATTATAGACACATGTGTAATTGATGTCAGAGATTGGGCAAAATCCTCTTCATTACGGTAACAACAAGTAAGGTGTAAACTAATGCCAATGCTGTGACCATGTTAGTGTGTGGAGGCAGAAGCGGCCCTTTCCAACTGGGTTAGGCTCCTGGTGGAGACAGCTTCTGATGGGTCCCTCCATGTGGGAAGGCCCTGATAGAGACAGACTCTGATGGGTTCCTCCATGCAGGAAGGCCCCTGGTACAGACAGCCACTGGTGCGTCCCTCCATGCAGGATGGCCCCTGGTACAGACAGCCACTGGTGGGTCCCTTCATGCAGGAAGGCCCCTGGTGCAGACAGCCACTGGTGGGTCCACTATGCAGGAAGGCCCTGGTACAGACAGCCACTGCTGGGTCCCTCCATGCAGGAAAGCCCTGGTAGAGACACCCTGTGCTGGGTCCCTCCATGCAGGAAGGCCCCTGGTACAGACAGCCACTGGTGGGTCCCTCCATGCAGGAAGGCCCCTGGTGCAGACAGTCACTGGTGGGTCCACCATGCAGGAAGGCCCTGGTAGAGACACCCTGTGCTGGGTCCCTCCATGCAGGAAGGCCCTGGTACAGACATCCTCTGGTGGGTTACTCCATGTAGTGCTGCAACAACAAATGGATTAAATAAATAAAAAAATATTATAAAATTTGAATGCATCGAGGTTATCTGTGTTCATACTGTCAGTTTGGAATACATTTGTTTTTTTAGATAAAATTATGGAAATAGGTATTTTTGTGTTTTTATCCGATTCATCGATTAATTGAAGAAATAATCAACAGATTAATCGATTATCCAAATAGTGGTTAGTTGTGGCCCTAACTCCATGCAGGAAGGCCCCCTGTGGTGGGCAGTGGAGGAAGTGGCCTATTCCATAGCCGGTGTGTTCTTAACGACGCCGCAGGAGTATACACCAACACCTCTTGGTTTGTACATTCACCTCTCAGGGTAACTGTTACTCCCTGTTAGGAAGAGTTGAATCACACCACCTGCAGATTGTGTGTGTGTGTGTGCGTGTGTGAGAGAGAGAGAGAGAGGCAAAAGGAGAGGGTGTAACTGTCCTATGAATGTCAGACTGAAATGCAGAGAGAAGGAGGAGGAGGAGAGAGAGAGGGAGAGAGAGGAGAGCAGAGAGAGAGAGAGGAGAGCAGAGAGGAAGAGAGACAACTTAGGCAAAGGGAGAGGGTGTAACTGTCCTATGAATGTCAGATTGAAATGCAGAGGAGGAGGAGGAGGAGGAGAGAGGGAGGGGGAGGGGGGGGCAGGTAAAGCAGAGGCAGCCGGCGTGAGTGATGAGTAAAAACGGAGAGGGAGTGGAACTTTCAAATGGAGATAAGAATGGGAGAGGGAAACCACTTCAAACAGAGACCGAACCTTTAACAAACACACACACACACACACACACACACACACGTCCGCACATGTGCCCACGCATACATTCACACACTCTTATCTCTTTGTTTTATATATGATGCGCGCACACACACACACGCACGCACGTACGCACGCACACACACACACACACACACACACACACACACACACACACACACACACACACACAGTAAGGCATACAAGCGGTACAGTAGAGAAGTCTGGCGCTGGCACAAAGAATGTTTCTCCCCCTGTTTATGGAGTGTGCTACAGGACTGAAACCAGGTGGGATCCAGGGCCGCCGCCACTGCAGTGTTGATGTTTTTTGAAGGTTCCTTTCTCAAAAGACACACACACTCCCACTTTCAGGAGGCCATGTTCTGAGGAGTCACTGCACAGCTTTGTTGTTGGTTTTTATGAACAATTGTTTATTTTTATTTTATTTGTTTTATTTGTTTTTTCTGTTCAAGCAGCTCTAAAGAACACTCGTCATTTCTGTTCTGTACAGCTACAGTGCTTCTGTGTGATGATGCAGTTTGAAATAGAGAATATGTTTTAGTGTCTGCACTGCTGGTACAGGTAGTGACTGTGATGGACAGGGTTTATGCAGTACTCTTTTCCCCGAATGGAGATATTTATCCCCAACCATAACTCTTCCTATAGTGAACTGTACCAACAGAAGATTCCTCATTGTTTGGTGTCCTTTCTGCAAGAAAGACCCACATGTCCAGGTCGATCCAGGTCCTTTCTGTGTGGAGACCCACATGTCCAGGTCGATCCAGGGCCTTTCTGTGTGGAGACCCACATGTCCAGGTCGATCCAGGTCCTTTCTGTGTGGAGACCCACATGTCCAGGTCGATCCAGGGCCTTTCTGTGTGGAGACC
>JAVQIZ010225874.1:0-17595 GCA_036023535.2 Galaxias brevipinnis | reverse complement strand
CAAGTATGCTATGTCCTGTGTATGTAATTCAAGGCCCAGGTCTACTTCACATTACTTGGCACGTGCGTGCGCATTTTGTTTGAGCACGAGAAAGAGAGTGAGTGAGAGAGAGCGTTCCCAAAACAATAGTTTGACTTTGGTAACCATAAGAACTTTATTGTCCAACCAGAAAAAAAATTTAATAAATAAATAAAAACTTAAACTTATCAAACAATACAGAAAACCGTTGTAACATATAGCCTATATAGGCTATACTATGTACAAGCGAAGTGCATAGAAAACCACTAATATGATTTGAAGGCTATTGAATCAGCCTATCTGTTCCAGTTTATTGTGTCATCTGCGTTTTAATTTGTTTGGATTCAGCCAAAGTGTTACCGAATATCTACTTGCTTCCTACCCTGCTCAACCAATGCAATTGTTTGACACACTGAGAAGACGATTCGCGCAACGCGCTGTTAGGATTTGAGTGGACTCCCCATCAACACGTCGGCGGGCCTCGGTGAGCTATGCTTTCCCAGAAGCCCCTGCTGTGCGAAGCCACGCAGAGACGTTTACGTGCTCCTCCACAGAAGTATAAACCAGGCTTTAGGCTAAAGTAACCATGTTGAAACATTAGACTACCTGGAAACATTAGCCAACTAGCGATCTTTTTGTTATCCTTGTGATGAACAAAAGGTCTATAAAACATTGAAACAATATTAAACTAATATAATTCGAGGGTTAGCGTAGTTATTTACTCTTTATTAACAAAGAAAATATTTACATTTGTGGTTTTCTATTTTTACCAGTGAAGTTTGCCACCATCTTGCCAGTGATTCGCAAGACATTTTGGCAGAATTCTCATAAACCTCGGTTCTTAAACCACACCTATATTCTTATATTGATGAATCCCATTTTTCCATAAATTTAAAGCTTGTGACGTTGCTAATTAGCATAGATAAACACCCCTCCAATCCCCATAAAAGGGCATGAGACTGCAGGGCCGTGAAGTGATATGTCGTTCGTGAACGAGTCTGCTCTATGAGCTGGCTCTTTTAAGTGAACAATAGGAGCCGAGCCGGCTTCCATCAGAGTGCGTTTTTTTTTTTTTATAAATTATTATTCATTTATTAAATTCAAGACAATCAGAAACTAGCAGTAGCACACATTAGGTAAATAATTTTCAGGCAAAATTTTTATTTTATTTAACTCACATTTGATAGCCAATTTTATGAAATGTTGTCTGAATTCAAATCAAGTTATAAAATGTATAACTTATAGCAATTATTTAATTAGTGTATCTCCATGACTTGTGAAGGTGATGTTAGGGAGACTGTGCATTGTGGCAACATCAGTTCCATCAGAACGAATCCTATCAAAAACAGGGCAGATGCACTGATACTATACTGGAACAAGTAAAAACTGTTGGATACTGCTGTTTTGCACACTGATATTTATTTTTTATATGGCACACCTTGTTCTGATTTGAGTGTGATGTTTTTTGGAATGGTTTGTTTTATGGATAGTGATTGAAAAAATATTTTCAATTAATACACGTGTGTAATAGGTCTAGTATATTTTTACGTTATTAAAGGTTTTTGTACAAAACGTAATGAAAATGATGGTATGTTGTAAATGATAAGGTTTGGTATAATTACATTGAATTATTTCAGTGGTATATATCACAAATACCAAAACATTGCTAAATGTGGCTGAATTACAAAAAAGCCAGAAGTGGAACTAAATGAAGAGCCATTTGGGAGCCGAAAGAGCCGACTCTTATTGCTGAGCTGAGCCGAATGATCCATCCATCCATTTTCCACCGCTTATCCAGGGCCGGGTCCTTGGTGGCAGCAGGCTCAGCAGGGTATTCCAGCCGTCCCTATCCCCAGCAATGCTTTCCAGATCCTCCTGGAGGATCCCGAGGCGTTCCCAGGCCAGACGAGATATATAATCTCGCCAGCGTGTTCTGGGTCTACCACGGGTCTCCTACCAGTAGGGCGTGCCCGGAAAACCTCCAACGGGAGGCGCCGAGGAGGCATCCTAATCAGATGCCTGTATCACCTCATCTGGCTCCTTTCGACGTGAAGGAGCAGCGGCTCTACTCCGAGCTCCCTCCAGATGACCGAGCTCTTTACCCTATCCCTAAGGCTGAGCCCAGCCACCCTACAGTGGAAAAACATTTCAGTCGCTTGTACAAGCGATCTTATTCTTTCGGTCACTAACAAAACTCATTACCATAGGTGAAGGTTGGAACGTAGACCGACTGGTAAATCGCGAGTTTCGCCTTTCAGCTCAGCTGCTTCTTCACCACGACGGTCTGGTACAACACCCGCATTACTGCTGATGCTGTACCAATCCTCCTGTCAATCTCAAGCTCCATTTTTCCCTCACTCGTGAACAAGAACCCGAGATACTTTAACTCCCTCGCTTGCGGCAGCAACTCCCTCCCGACCCGGAGAGAGCACTTCACCGTTTTCCGGCAGAGAACCATGGCCTCAGATTCTTACAAACATAAAACACAACCTAGCCCTAAAGGATGGAACACCTGGTCAGCGATAATACTACAGAGTACAGACACATTTAATAGGCTCAGCCTGGTGCTTACATTGTATTGATGCTTGATCAACTTCCACGTGTGTGCGAGCACCTATTAGTCTGTCTGTCTGCTTGGTATAGACATCACAAGCAATACCCCACTAACGTTGCTTAGTCTAGGCCGTGGAAAAAGAACCACTCAAATCTACCTGAAACGTTGACAGTCGAAATAGTCCATCGATAAATTGGATTAATTTTGTGTTGAAGAAAGGTAAGACAATCATCTTTCACATCATAAAAAAACAAGATGTTTTTCAACCTTCATAGGATAATGGCACTTTGATGCTGAAATTTCAAATAGGACTACTGTTGAGCAGCCACCTCTGAAGTGAACTTCAGGCATTTGGAAAGTGGTCAACATGTCCTACTTCTTTCCCCTTTCATACATTTTCACTGCAGAATTCAATATCTTTAATCATTTCTTTCAATGCGTTGACAGCCATGGCATTTTGAATTTGTTTTCCCCACAAAGAGAGGCGGAGACTTGAAATACACTAGAGTAACCCTAACCCTAGAGTACACGTTTGTGCCAATCATGTTTTTTTTTACTCATGTCTACTTTGCACAACCCAAGATTGCACATGGCATTTGTACTACTTTATTTAATAATCGTATTGCTCTTGGACATCATAGACTTTATCTATATTTTATTTTAGTTCATTCTTTACTCTTATGTTGCACATTTACACAGTTGGTGGGTTTACATTTCACTGTACTGTATGAAAGCAAAATCTGAAATTTGAACCGAGCTCCACTGGATCTACACAAATTGATAGGTCAGTAGGCAGTGCTTTTATACGTTTTGCTCTAATATATCAAACAGAGTCTACTCCTACTCTGAACAGCAACTGTGAAAATAAGCATCTACAGCCCAACTCCAGTAGCCAAAATACAACGGCCACACACGCAGTTGTGACCCTTACCTACTGCTGGGCACAATAACAACAGAGAAGCAACCGAAAACCAACAACTGCTACTGCCAACCTTGTGTCCATATGGGCTACAAAAAGAGCAGATGTATCTGTATTGGGTGTTGGCAGATCCCACGATTGGGGCAAAATATTGTAAATTGAGGGCTCTTGTATGGTGGTGCTGACATAAAACTATTGTCCTTGAGTGACATGTTCATGTATGAGCCTTCAACCACTGAATGTTATTTTGAGAGATGTACTCAACTGCCAGGGGCAGCTTCAGAAAAATAGCCCAAAGATATTGGACTCAGGTTATCTGAAGAAACAGACGTGGAATTATTGTTCAGTGACTTTAATTTATTGCCTTTCAAAATCTTAAAAACATCTATGGCTTAAACTACGGCAGTTGTCTATTGGTTTATACGTGAGGCACAATTCAAGCTGTTCCGTAAACTCACGAATTCGATACTGTTTCATTAAATGGTTTCATTTGAAATATTTTGGACATGCTTGCACTTCGTCTCCGAGCAACAATGTTGTAGGCCACACCAAATAATTTTGATACAACTTGGCAAGTGGTAACAATGGATCCGGAGAACGGGAACGCCATATTTTACAGCTCCAACGATTAAGAAATAATCCCTACCAAAAAAGTTTCTGTTGGCATAGAGTAAGACTATGAAATACCTCAACGTTCATTACGACTCTAGACTAACAGGATAGGCCTAATAATGGGCTAGACTCCAGGGCCCCAATGTAGCCAAATGATTCAACAGCTCGGCTTTCATTAACAAAGTGGAACGCTCTCCAAACAGGCTATGAATGAACTCCCAGAAATTACACCAACCATGACCATACATGTTCCTAACAATAAACCAAAACCGAACTGATTGATTCTAATCCAATTGTATTTAGCCTTCCAATAATTTCTCTCCTAAATGTATTTTGGGCCAACCACCACGATCAGAATTGGTCTACAAAGCTACGTGGCCTCGGTGAAAATCACAATAGGCCAAATCAGGGGTCCTAAACTTCCCTACTGCGGTCTCAAATACAACCATAGCGTCTTCCCGACTATTGTTTAAGAAACATGCGATGCTCGCGCCTAAATTCCACTTTGTAATATAATTGTTTGGTTGCAAATACGTTTCAACGGCGCATATCCAAACGTATGTTGCATTTGTATTACAATTGCTACTTACTTATTGCAGAATATCCATTCAGGTGTTTTTTTCACTTTCCACTTCTTTCCACTCAACCGTAGCCCAACGCGCCCCGCCCCCGATTCATGATTGCCCCTCCTCCAGCCTTCCTTACAGGAAGTGCACAGGCTGCACAGCTAGATGGGTCCCCGAGGGATTTTTTTTTTGGGGGGGGGGGTTGTATACAAAATAACATATTTCAAAGCGATAAATTATTACAAACAAGATGAATTGTTGTAACTACAATCATATTTTGGGATTTATTGTTTGATTATGTGTATGATTAATTGATTATGTACAATATTTGTAAAGTATCTGCAGCAGATTGTAAAAGAAACCATGTTTATTTTTGTTACTAATGTATTAATCACAATTATTTCAAGATAGTAGATAAGCATTTTTAAATTAAATAACATTCATTCAGTAATAATGTATTTAAACTTCACAGTATTTTTTCTATCAAGAAATACTGTAATTTACTAACCAAAGACAAACTTTCTTGGTAGGGATTTGAATGTATAGTGGTCAATGAGCTTAACTTAAACCCAAGTGCATTTACTCATGAAATAGTTTCTTCTCAGTAGACAGCAAAAATGAAGCTATTGCACAGACTATAGCAATATGAATTTAGGCCAGAATTTAGGAAATTAAGTCATACACACTTGCCTGACCACACACTTCACTCAAAACGGTCAAACACATTTCTAAATTCCCTGCCACACACACACACACTTTCTCTCTCAAACAGTCACAAACAGTCACACACACACACACACACACACACACACACACACACACATAATTGCCTTGCACTCAGAAGATTTTCCATAATGTAGTTTAAATTATGCTTTGTGTCAACTCCCATGATACAGCAAACAAATATTTGACAACAAAATACAAATCAAATATGAACATCTTTGACAAGGGCGGCTGGCCCAGACCAGTGCCACCTGAGCCTGAAGAGTCCAGAGCCCTCCAGACCAGTCTAGTCCTGTCCGGTCATGTCAAACCTCAACTCTGTATATCCATCCGGGTCCAAACCCCTGTTCTGGCTCTAAAACCACTCTGTGTATCACCTTGTGTACCAATTGCAAGTAAGTGTTTAAAAAAAGCGTCTGTCAGTCCTCAGTTTGGAAGGGAGAGTAGTGGTTGCAGGGATGGAAGGCACTGAGAGGATCCTCAGTAGGCGGCATTGGTGGGCTCCCTGGCAGAGCTGAACAGGACATCTGCCTTGGCGCTAACAAAGTAGGTCACCAGGAGGGACGTCACTAGAACTGCCACGCCCACGCCCAGTGTCAACATCTTAGAGTTTAGGGCAGAAAGAAAAAATAACTTAAATAGAGTCTTACTCCATATACGGCTAAATTAGACAAGATTAACCCACACACAATCCTAACTATAATCCCTGTTAAATTTTTGGTTAAATGTGAGCTTGTGTTTGAATTCTTCCAGAATGGTTAAGGGTTATTCCCTCAGTGTTGGGTTCTGCCAGGACAACATGCCCTATGGGTGTACTGGAGGGCATCTTTTGATTGCTGCTGCTGGGAAAGATAAACTCCTGTCAATCTGAACTGTGTATCTCATTTACAGCCTCTCTGCACAGGTTGATGAAGTGCTCAAGTATAAAATGCATCAATATGTTAGAATTAGAACTCTATTCTTTTCTGACTTAATCATCATTGGAACGTGGTGGATCATGGTGAGAATTACCTCCAGGTCATGGCTGGCTACTAGGAACATGCGTGCCTTGATGGACTTCCACCGTGACTCCGTCCACGTTGAGTAGTTTGTGGATCTGTAGTTCTCCAGGTCAAAGGCCGGCGAGAGAGCTTTGTGAAGGCGTACAGAGGCGCGCACGCAGAACGCATCCCTCTCGGTGCTGTTGGGGGGTACTGTGCCTTGGACCCAAGAATATGAATGCATCTGTTGTTGGGGGTGGGGTGGGGGGTGATGGGGGGGGGGGGTTAAGCGAACAGAGAGAGGTTAGGGAGGAGCAAATAAGGATTTCACCAATCATTATTACTGGCACCCATGGACCAAAGTCCAGTACAGTGAGAAACAGGCATTCCTACTCCACAGACAGGCCATAGTGTATGCAGCGGCCTTACGTCTTTGCTTTCCGTGTCATCTTCACTTTGTTTCTGGCTCTGGCACAGGCTCTGTGTCAGGTTGACCACCTGGCCGGTCAAGTTGGCCAGCAGGTGCTGGACTAGGCGGGTCGAAGTCTTGGCTGAGCTGCTTGGCATAGCTACACCAACATAGAACTCTGGCGGGCCCGGCTCTGAGTACAAATACATTCAATCAATACCAAGATCCTTTGGTAACAATGGAAATGTGAAAAATGCTCATTTAAAGAAAGTTTTGTAATCAGGGAATATGCACTAACTGCTGCTCAGCAGACTCTTTAGCTCTGGAGGGAAGACTGCCTGGAAATAGTCGTTATTCTTCTGAACCAGAAACCCAAAGAGCATCTGGGTCACCTGAGAGACAAATACTCGGCTTAATTCCACATCTCATCAGAAAAAAATCTTTCCAAACATTTTATGGCTTACTGCAGCAATAAAAAGACGACAAACCAGTATGAACAAATCAAGCTTGGAGTCTTACTATTGTGGGGTCAGAATTGATTCTGTCCATTTGGGCATCATCTCCTCCAGCCTGTTTGTACAGAGCACGAGCTACCATGGTAGCCACATCCCCTAGAGCCTGATAGACACAGGGAGAGAACACGTCAAAAGTGATGTATTGTTGCAAAAAGAAAATAATCAAATCAAATCTCAATATTTTTGGAAAGCTGTCGGAAAAATATTATTCGGAGCCAAAATGAAGGAATAAATCTGACACTCGCTGTGATTATAAGGTTAAAGTAGTCTATCATTAACTGTTATAAATATGGCTTTTGACAGTGATTATATGGTTAAAGTAGTCTATCATTAACTGTTATAAATAAGGATTGTGAATTGGCTACTGGGATAGCTGCAATGTAACAAATAAACATTTTAGATTTGATCCATTTATGTATAAAGAAATACCTTTGCAGTATCAGTCACAAACTGTAGCTGCTCTTCAGCGGTCAGGTTGGAGGGGTAGTTTAGGTTTAGGTACGCTGCATTGTCATAAATACTTTCATAGTACCTGTACACATGTTAACAGGAAAGTAAATAACATTGCAGAAGTTAGACTCTAAATCAAATACACTGCGGTATAGAACAGTTTCAGTTATAGAATAGAATAGTTACAGCTTGTGTAATTATTTGACCTATTGTTGAAAGCAGATTGGTGGTCTGTTAGTACAATGCCTGGAATCGCCCGAGCCAGCAGGAAGCGTTGGAGGGAGGAGGGGGGGAGCGGCTGAGAAACAGGGGGCTCAGACACTGTTAAGTTCACCCCACTGCTGGCCAATTCTAGGTTCTTAACAAAAACACCCACCTGAGAGAGAAATGGGGGGAAAAGGGAAGTGTTTAGAGCACATTAAAAAGGATAAGAGACAGGAGGGTAAATACATGACATCCTTTTCCTGTCGTTGCCCACATCATGTCTATAGCATATGCTCCACTCACCTCCCCATCCACAGTGACGTTCCTCCTGGACACTGGGTCAGAGTGAAGCCACAGAGGTCCGTCACGCAGACCCACCTAAACACAGGCACCAAAATCAGCACGTTATGTTTCTCAAGTTCTCTTTGAAAGAGGATTTAGTTGCCATGTCCTTTGTCAAACACAGATTAGTATGCACGATGTAGGTATGTACCTGTCCAATCTCCAATACTGAGTGAACGTTGTCAAGATCGATGACGAACTTATCATTTTCCATATCATACACCATACGTGAGCTTCCAATGTAGTCAAACGCTTCCTGAAATAACAAAATGCAACAATGTACCGTCGCAGACTTGACTATGTCCGTGGGGTAGAAAGTGAACATGATGCATACGCAATATAGCAAAGACACAAAGCAAAAACAACCTGAAAGCACTAACCCCCTGAAAGAAAGTGTAGAAAATATTGCGTGGGGGAAGGGTGACGTTACGCAGGGCGTGGGCGGCGGCCAGCAGAGTGACGATCCCAGAGATGGTGCCCTCCGCCCCTGTGGAAACGTCCCAGAAGAATGACCTGCTGTCCAGCTGCAGTGCGGGTAGAGAAACAGAGAACAGGAGATTCAGGAAGAGAATTAAAGAAAAAGAGAAGTTTAGAGTAAATTATAACCTCTAGAAAAACAAAAATTCTCTGCAATATCTTTCATATAAGCTATGAACAAATATAAAACATGGATACATCCCTGCTAGTAGGTTAGAACATAGCTATCTCCCCAGCCTATTGCATCCCAAATACATAAAGGAAGAGCTGTTTAACTGGGGGTCCCCAGCCTCCTGGGGGTTTACTGGTCTACTGCAGTAGGGTTGCATACGTTTTATGAAATTGTAGCTATGCAGTGCTTCAAAGAGATTGTTCAAACCAAGCAAAAAAATTAATACATTATCTATGGCAGCATGTATAGAATACGGATTAGGATTATTTCAACATAATTTTGTCAGTATTAGTTGTTAATGTTTGATAGATATTTAGACATAGAGATATAGAGAGAAAGACAGTACAGTCGAAGTTTGAACACCTCTCTCTCTCTCTCTCTCTCTCTCTCTCTCTCTCTCTCTCTCTCAGGTTTATGGGCCTTCTTCAGATAGTTTGTCATAGGATGATGCAGAAGCCTGTCACTATCTCTCACCCACCCTGGTTGCTGCTATAACAACGAGTTCTCCTTCCTTGTGACCCTTGGCAGTGTTGTTAAGGGGACGGATGGAACCCCATACGTTAAAGTCCTGAAGAGGGTCACACACCATCTCTTTAGACACAGAGAAGAAAGGAAGTTGTAGGCCATATTAGATGTTTGAATACAAAACTAAACTCTTATTTATGTCATAAAACGTAAGGACATAACTGCATAGAAACATTACTTACAAGAAGAAAGTAAACAAAACTGAAACAGTTCACATAAAAAAAAAAACTGGCCCAGTTAACACAAACCAAATGGAAACCATAACAACTATAACCTGGATTAAGGCTGAAGTTGATGTCATTGCGTCTCATGCAGGTGGCTGTGTCAGTTACAGCATACATGTGGGAAAAGAGCTGCATGGCACACAAAGGGTACTGGGGAGCACTGCCGTTTACACCCAGGTTATGGTCCAAGTAGCACTGCGAACACACAACCATTACAAATACAGGAGAGCATCTTCCACAATAACCTTTGATTGAAATGTTGGTTGCTAAACTCATCAATACCTAGTTTTTAACTAATAAAGAAGGTTTGGTAACAAAATACTTTTACTTCATAAAGAAGGTTTGGTAACAAAGTACTTTTTCACCACACACCTGTTTGATGACCTCTGTCTGGTTATCTTCCTTTAAGGAGAAAATGGGGAAGTCAAACTCCTCATAGGACAAGCCATTCCCCAGAGGGTTCCATATGGTCGTATTACAGTTGGCCAGATCAGACCCATACCTGTCTGAGTACACACCTGAGGGAGGCATTGAGAGCATAAATAAATACAATTTACCATTTAAGGTGCGTTCACACCAGCAGCGAAGAGAATCCCCCTTGTCGTATTGTTGATTGATCGCTTGGGGGTTTTAGTGGGCGGATAAATCACACTGTTTTCCAAGCTAACTTTAGCTTGTAACATCATTTATAATATTAGTAGCTTTTCTAATCACGTTAGCAATCAAACAAACAAGCTAAAAACTTTCCCAAGTGCAGAATCTATTAAATAAACTGTCCAAATTGGCTGCATTACATTACACAACGTGCAGTCATACAGCATAGAAAAAGATACAAACTGACTTTACAATTTTCTCATCCATTTGAGAAAAACATTTAAATAAGTGGAACTAATACTTTCAAGGAAGGGGAGAGACCTAAACTTGATCTGTCATTATTTGCATAATATTAGGGATTTCTCAATCATTTTAATAGCCTCTTCTTCAGCTGCTATCAGTCACCCACTGTCTCACTATGCACTGCACACTTGTATGTGCGATTTCCAATGAAAGTCAATGGAAGGCAAATATTCACATCGCACCATCGCTGCTGGTGTGAATGCACCGTTAAACATACTTGTTTCAAACTTCAAGTGGATATCTTCCGAGTCAACACAACGAATAATAGTTGACAATTGAGAGCAGGATAGAAACTACAAATATTTACGCTGTACAGCACAAAGGAAATCCCCCCAAAAAGCAAAGCAATGTAAAGTCTGACTGATGGTCTTGGAGCAGTAAACTTCAGTTACCTGTATTTTCATTGGGGCAAGTGGTATGTGGAGAGAAGCCTTCTGAAGGGCTGGTGTTATGGGTCACCACAGCAACACCTGCTATCCTGCTAGACGCATTCTTCATCCTCATCATGATAGACCTGTGGAGAGGTTAGGTGGATTAAATGAGACGAGACTCAATACCCTTAAGGCCTATGTAGGCTTTCCTGTCAAAGCTATATAATTGGAAAACATCTCTTTTGAAAGAGTGTGCTTCAAATGTATACAATGGTAGAAATCTGACAAAGATCTAATGAAGTTCGCATGGTTTGAGTATCTGTACCTGGTAAAAAGTGGTGGTTCCAGTATGACCATATAAGGAGGATTGGGCCCTTTGCTCAAAACCCAGTCAAGATTAGCCTCAGACTCCAAGACATGGATGACCCCAACGTCACCCGATATAGATGCTAAAAACGTCAAAATGAAAATGTGCCAGAATCGTTAATGTTCTTTGGATAGACATAATTGAAATGTAATATGTAGTTTGTATGTCAATTCCAAAGATGTGATTGTGCATTTATGTCACTCACACTGGCAACCTATCTGATGAGTTCCATTGAGAAGCCTGACGCAGGGAACAGTGTCATTCAGCTCCACATAAATTTTCTGCTCAACGGAGTTACAGCTAACATCTGAAAGACGAAAAATTATACATGGTTGGGCAAAGGCCTTCACAATGAACGCAAACTGAACGGTGTCACAATCCTCATATTTGTCTTTGTATACAGAATATCTACTTTCATGTTAAGCATGTGGTATTTTAACTATGAAATAGAATACCCTGGCCAATAGACATACAAATTATAATTCCTCGAGTAGAAAAAGCCTGCACAGTCATCCACTGCCTTGAAATCACGAGCAGTCACGCTGAGTCTGAACTTACTCAGTGGGGGATACTCTTTGTGCTTGTGGTTGGGTTTATAGGAAGCAACGTTAACGTTAAGCAAATATAAATTACTTCACTTGACCTGCATAAACTAACATAAATAAAGTTGCAACCGTGGCGTTTCATCCAGTTACAACTTGCTTGTGATATGATAGCATGGACAAATTTGCTCAAAAAACAGCTTTGACTGAATTGAATCATGTAGCTTGCGCTATCGGTAATAGCATCCAGCAAGCTAGAAAGCTAATCACAATGAAATCATGTCTAGGTAGTAAGACGATGGTGTTTTAATACGCCACATTTTCGTCTCCTAAAAGCAACATAGACAAGACAACGTACCTTTAAAAAGCCAACAAACTGCGATCATAATAAACAATTTCGGCGATTCCATTTCAATCTTCCTGGTTCAGTAAATCGCAAAACACAGGAAGTGTTCACGTGAGTCGTTCCGTGTTCGACTGTCCTCAAGTTCCAACACTGAATGCGCTCATAACTGCAGCTAATGCAGTTGCACAACTTCCAGCTTTCAAATTATATTGCACAAATTATATATGATTTTTAAAATTAATTTATTCAGCAAATCAGTAGCCACTAAACTCTACCAAACAGATAAAAGGCCAAACATTTTATTATAATTTCTACAATTATACTACTGCAAAGGTATAGGTTCCTCTGGTTTTACTATGTATAAACTGTGTTTGAATCAAATTTAACTTCTTTTTTTTATTATTATATAAATTACTGACAACGTTTCATCCAAATTTAGAATACAAATATGATAAGTTAGAGCACTCTTGGCAGCAAATGACACCTGGTAAAAAAAAAGATGCAGTGTTTTCAGAAATGAAATAATACATTTTTAAACACAATCCTAATGTTTTAACTAAACAACAGCCTTCATTCGTCTTGGCATGCTGTCCACCAGACACTGCTCATGGGTGACTTCATGCCACTACAAAACTGAAGCAGCTCGGCTTTGTTTCATGGCTTTGAACCACCGATCTTCCTCCTGATCACATTCCAGGGGTTTTTAGTGGGGTTCCGGTATGGAGATTGGACTGACCATGACAGGGTCTTGATCTAATTGTCCTACTTAAACCAGCAAGCGTCCTACTTGATTCATGTGTCCCTCACAAAGACAAATCTGCCGAGTAATGCCTTGCGGAAGCACCCACTGCTCATCATCGATTCTCCAACAAATGTCACAGTGGGTTCAAGACACTGGTTTGTTGTTCCAGGTGCCAAGGGATGGGGAAAGCTGAACATTTGACCCATCAAAGATGCCCTTATTCAACAGACATGATGTCATGTTAAAATGAAATGTCCTTATTACATACAAAACATGTGCCACACCAGTAACTTCATGAAGGTATCACATTTATTTTTAAACTTTTACAAATGCATAGAGCAGTCCTACTGAGGGTTATATAGTTTGAACAACAAATCTGTGATGTCTAACGTTCTCATAAAACTTATTTGTTTTAAGGACAGATGATGTGACACATAAGATATATGATCGAGTAGCAGGTAGCATGGAAAGCCTGACAGTTCAAAGATTAAAGCATGAAGAAATCACAACAGCTCTAAACCATTCCCCATATCCTCCCCATTCTCTATCATCAGTTATACTGTCATCCTTCTCTCCAAGTAGGACACAAAGTGTACATAGATTCTGGCATTTAGTCGTCTTCACGCTCCTCTTAACGGAACTGCAAGGGGCTGATGCGCAGACCAATCACATCTTTGCCAATCTCAGTCACCTAGCAAACAGGAAGTCAAAGGGTCAGAAAGTCATCAGCAACACCTTTACTTTGTAAACTCTTTCTGACAAAAGGAATGCCGTTTTACCAAAGGCGCACGCTGCAATGCCATCCCTAAAAAAAAATGACAAGGGTTATCCTTTTACTGACCTGTGTGACCCTGCAGACCTGGCCCTTGTACGTCGGGCAGTAGCAGGCACCGGACAGTGGGCACTTCTCTACGGGCCGCCCGCGGTAAAGGGGTGTGAAGGACGCACCGCACAGGTCAAACGGATTGTGGGGGTCGTAGTTCAGCTGATGGGCATCCGTAAGGGTCTTTTCACATGCTGCCAAGATCTTTCGTGTCTAAGAGCAAGAGGTCAGAGGACTGATACCACTGTCCAAATCAAACGGAGACATTTAAACAGTCACAAAACAGGAAACGCAATGTATTACCTGCTGTGCCACTTCTGGCTTAGGCCCCAGTTCAAGCAGACGACGAGCAAAGCCGGCTGCAGTCTTGAAGTTGCGCAGTTTGAAGAAAAGGTTTAGAGCTGTTCGCAGCACCAGGACCATGTGCACTGGCTGGAGACTACAGTGAGTGAAGTACGCTGCCATCTGAGGAAGAAAACAGGTCATTAGAAAACAATAAGTTATGCTTAGGAGAAAGAACATAAGAATGACGACAGGTAAACAATAATAATAAAATAAATTCATGAAATCACTGAATAATACTGGAAAGGAACATTTTTGTTGCCTTAATGATCAAATACTCCGAGAGGGAGAGTCTACCTCGCACAGTCTCTTCTGCTGGTCCAACGTGTCTTTAGGGAGTTTTTTCCTCTCAGTTTCCATGGTGAGGCCAACTATGTATTCTCTGCAGATTGTGATCAGCTGCTGCGCCTAGGAGAGACATTATCAGATCCAGTTACAATCAGTGGTTTGTACAAAACACCCCTTCATAATTAACTTCCCTCTGGCTAAAGTCAACATTACCTCTGCAATTTCCTGCTTGTTATCCACCACCAGCAACGGCACTGACAGCAGTATGGCTCGGAAACGCTCCACTGCCTCCTCGAAGCGCCCCGCTGTGGTCAGCTGGTAGCACTGCTGCAGCCGGGCGATGAGGTCCGAGAGGCGCAGGCCCACAGCGGGCAGGCCCTGCTTGGGGCCGCAGTCCTTCCAGTTGCGCTGGGGGTGGCCACGCAGGCAGGGGAGGGACGGTAGACCCAGGTAGCAGGTGCGTCCACGGGACAGGGTCTGCATAAACAGGGACTTGTAGGGACCAAACTGGACCACACCCACCTGGTCATGGAGAAGCTAGGGTAGCAGGAAGGGAAAGAGGGGTGTTAGGGTGGGTTTTTTATGAAAGGGAAGAGTGACAAAATTTAAGACAATGATAAATTGAGGAAGAAGATATTGAGGATAAAAACTCAATGACAGAAAAAACGAAAAATAGAGCACAGGAAATGTTAACATTCAAGCATACCCTCATTGCTGTCTCAAAGGAGCCAGCCAGAACATGATCCACAGGCAGCTGGGAGTTGTTGCACCACATCTGAGTGGGACTCATGCCCTTAGTGGGCGGGACAAAGAAGCCATCCTCAGCCCCTCCCCCTCCACCAGCAGCCACATCCTATTGGCGGGGGAAGACCAGACATGTTGGGATTTAAATCTCAAAGGTCACTCGGGGATAGTACCATGTTATGCTACATGTAAAGCTTATAAGTCATATAATTACTTACAATAATCTTAACAAAGATCACATAACAAAACTAGGTTCCTGTTATGTTCTGATCAGTAATGTTCAGACACATAGAATCTACATGAAGTATATGGAGTATTTGTACCAGCTCCGGGGGCAGGTCCAGATCCTCCTCTACCTCCCAGCCTCCTCCCTCATCTTTAGCCACTCCTCCTTCATCTCCAAAGCCGTCTTGGGCATCCATGAACCCATCTGAAAAGTGTGAGAGAAACCTTTGTACTCAACAGGAAGTATGCATGCATTAAATGGTATATGCGTGTGTGACAACAACATCAGACAAAATAAATTGGAGGAGTGTGATGTGTGAGGAAGAGTGGTAGCAACCTTCGTCCAGCTGCAGCTCAGCATCCTCTCCCCAGCCTTCTCCTCCTGGGGCATCCATGTCCAGATCAGCCGCCATTTGGCCTGCTTTCCCTTCAGAAAAACACAAACATGTTAGCATTACAAGTTTGATTTAATATATAATCATTCTCTGTAGCTAACATACAAAGCATTTGCAAAGAATAACCGTTTTGAGGTGTGGCATGGTGTCCCTAATAATTTACATCACAGGGCTTATTGGAAAGTCACCTTTGGCTGCAATAGCTCCCTCAAAGAAGCCCTTGGACATGGTGAGCAGGGGCCAGTTGGTGTCCAGGGGATTGATGGGAGGAGGGGGCTGCAGCAGCTGGGCATTGGGGTCCACCTCTGGCACCTTCAGGGCAGAGGAGCAACCATCATTGAAGCTCGGAGATTGTGAAAGGGAGAGAGAGTAAGCGAGCAAGTGAATGTTGTCAACGTACAGTCTCCTTCTCAGGGTCAAAGGTCTCCTTCAGAGCCTCTGCCTCCTCATCCATTCCATGGGTGGCAGCCGTCAGGTAGGCCAGAGACTCTAAACACACAACACGTAAGGGACATATAAGCCAGCAAAACATGTCCAACACACCAGAGAGTAAATAAAGCACAAGTAGAATGGATATTTTATATTATACAGTGAGAGAGGGCCGAGGAGACCTACTCTGTCCACAGTTCTTCAGGATTCGGACTCTCTCGCTGACGTCTCCCAGGTACAGAGCCCCCTGGTAGTGGCCACTCATATCCTTCCTGATCTCCGCTGGAACAGAGCACCTTAATGTTACGCTTTGGCAAATCAACAGGACTCTTCTAGCACTGTTTGAGTGCACAACTTGTCGTCTTAAGCACGCTCCTTGGGCCCTTACCTATCTTCATCATCTTGCGCAGCTTGGCCAGGTTGCCAGTGATGAGGTAGAGGAAGGTGAGCTTGTCAAAGTTCTTGGTCCTCTGGTAGCACATCTCCACCACCTGGTGGTGTCCCTGGAGCAGCGCCGCCTCGCCCAGACGCTCCCAGCAGCCCCGCTCGTCCAGAGCCTTGGCTGCCTCTAGCGCCACCTGTACGAGTGGAGGGGAAATGTTACACGGGCCATTTAAATGTCCTCTTATGGTTGGATACGTAAACGGCTCCACCCCATAGAAGGATTGCACAGTGAATGCTCAATATACCTCCTAGTTAGATTAATTGGCATTTGCTATTCTAAGCATATGCAACATATTGAATTAAAAATCAAGTGCTGACGTCCTGGTCCACGCATATGTATCCTCACGGATTGATTATTGCAATGCTGTTCTTTCAGGCCTCCCCACCAAGCTACCAAACCGGCTACAAATAGTCCAGAATTTGGCTGCTCGTATCCTCACCCACACCAAGTCCAGTGACCACATCACCCCAACTCTCATCCAACTACACTGGCTCCCTGTTCAATACCACATTCAATTCAAAACTCTCCTGCTCACCTTCAAAGCCCTACACAATTTGGCCCCCATATATTTATCTGACCTCCTTCAGGACTACACCCCCTCTCGTTCCCTTCGCTCCTCTGGCCTTCTGACCATTCCCCCCTCACTCCTCAGCACCATGGGTGCTAGGGCTTTCAGCTGTTCTGCTCCCAGGCTCTGGAATTGCCTTCCCACACTTATCTGACAGTCTGACACTTGATCATCCATCTGACAGTCTGACACTTGATCATCCTTCAAGTCTCAGACAAAAATGAATGTATTCACATTGGCTTACTCACTGTAATGGCTCCCTTGTACTGTGCCTGACTGTCTCCCCTTGTTCATCAGTGTTTACACTGTGCCTGACTGTCTCCCCTTGTTCATCAGTGTTTACACTGTGCCTGACTGTCTCCCCTTGTTCATCAGTGTTTA
>JAVQIZ010225856.1:0-24623 GCA_036023535.2 Galaxias brevipinnis | reverse complement strand
TAACTCTTATTCACTCTGTCTACTTGTTACATTCCTTCAGCTATAGGGCTGATCTATGGCGCAGAAGGATCGAACACTTTCCAGAGAAGGCGTGGTGGTGGTGAAATGTGGACACTACACAAACCACAAATGTAAAAATTTATATAGTTATTAGCAATGACAAAACAAAAAGGATACCACGGCTACATGAACGGTGCCAAATCAAAGAAACAAATAAAAGAGCTAAGCTGCCTATAACAAGCTTGCTGTCAAAACTACACGAGGTGGCACCGCTCCTGAACTAATGTTCCTAAACAGAGAATACACTACGTGAAGTAAAATGTAAATCCACGGGTATCTAAACTAGCTGTGCTCCGGGAGAAAATAAAGCACAGTACCGCCTACTGGCAAAATAAAGGGATAAGAATTAATCCATCCATCTATCCATTTTCCACCGCTTATCCGGGGCCGGGTCGCGGTGGCAGCAGGCTCAGCAGGGTATTCCAGCCGTCCCTATCCCCATCAACGCTTTCCAGATCCTCCAGGAGGATCCCGAGGCGTCCCCAGGCCAGACGAGATATGTAATCTCACCAGCGTGTTCTGGGTCTACCCCGCGGTCTCCTACCAGTAGGGCGTGCCCGGAAAACCTCCAACGGGAGGCGCCCAGGAGGCATCCTAATCAGATGCCCGTACCACCTCATCTGGCTCCTTTCGTCGCAAAGGAGCAGCGGCTCTACTCCAAGCTCCCTTCGGATGACCGAGCTCTTTACCCCATCCCTAAGGCTGAGCCTAGCCACCCTACGTAGGAAACACATTTCACTTGTACTTGTACTCGCGATCTTATTCTTTCGGTCACTACCCAAAGCTCATGACCATAGGTGAGGGTTGGAACGTAGACCGGCTGGTAAATTGTGAGTTTCGCATTTCGGCACAGCTTCTTCTTCACCACGACGGTCCGGTACAACGACCGCATTACTGCTGATGCTGCACCAATCCGCCTGTCAATCTCACGCTCCATTTTTCCCTCACTCATGAACAAGAACCCGAGATACTTGAACTTCCTCGCTTCGGGCAGCAACTCACTCCCGACCCGGAGAGAGCACTCCACCGTTTTCCGGCAGAGAACCATGGCCTCAGACTTGGAGGTGCTGACTCTCATCCCGACCGCTTCACACTCAGCTGCAAACTGCGCCACCGCATGCTGAAGGTCACAGTCTGAAGAAGCAAACAGAACCACATCATCTGCAAAGAGCAGAGAAGCAATTCTGAGGTCCCCAAACTGGACACACTCCTCCCCCCGGCTATACCTTGAGATTCTATCCATGAATATCACAAACAGAACTGGTGACAAGGGGCAGCCCTGGCGGAGTCCAGCACCCACTGCTTTTGGCAGAAGGACGTCAAGGCGAGACTGCTTCCAGACCAACATAATATCTTTAAAGATATTGCCTCTGTAGAGACAAAAGCATTTTGATACTGGTCTTTCTCTGTCCCGTTCCTGCTTCTCTCTAGCACTTTCTCTTTCTCTTGCACGTGCGCACACACACACACGCACGCACGCACGCACGCACGCACGCACGCACACACACACACACGCACACACAAACACAAACATACTACTCCTGTTGAGTGTGGTAGAACCAAATTGGTGTCCTTTTAAACATAGCTTACATAGTCAGGGATTTACTGTAACTCTTGCTGCTTTTACAGCTCTCACAACTGGTGCCTTTTCACGCAAAAGGCTTCCACTTTCTAGAGAGGATGTGCTACTACAGTCTCTACCATAGATTTACGCAAAGGCAAGAAACCGCAGGAATCTTGGGTTCATGGGAAACCTTCTACACAATGACAGAATCACTGTGTGAAGCTAACCGTTGATGAAGATGAAATCCATGTTGTTGCTCAACATAAACCTTTAAAGAGGAAACTGAAGTCCCCTACTAGAAGCAGCCTCCTTAGAATTAGACGTCTCTGAATGGCAATCTATGGTGGTCTCATTCTAAATGTCCGAATCCAACAACCTTAATCTAGTCCATAGGATGCTTGTTGCCCACCTACATGGAGCAATTCTCCACAGACGTGTGTCTGCCTGAACTTTCGCTGAAAGCTCCAAGTATTTCACTGTCTGGAAAACTGAGGGCTCGAAGATTTGATTTTCTTTTATCACTAAATGTAATAATAGTATAATACACTTTTTGAATTTGAGATTTTGTCAAATTTTAGTATGTAAAATATAAATATATCTACGTGATTTAAGGTTTGATAGGAGCCAGTAAAGATAGATACACAGGGAGCAGTGTGCTGATTTAATGTCCTCGTTGTTCATCTACAGAGGTTCAAACTGCTTTGGTGCTGGTGCAGCAATGTGTACAGGCCAACATTCTCCATCCCACTAATATGGGAGCATGACAACCTTTACTCCCAGCCAATACAATGGGTATACTTCTGACTGCCACCTACAGGACACCAAGATGCACTGCACATTTGAATATCTGCACTTTTCATGAAAATGGCCAATTGTGTGTATCCTTTTAACGTTTCCCCAGAAAAACCCTAGAGAACTTAAGGGAAAATTAAAGGTTTTCATGAAAATCAATTGTGTAATTATTATAAATCCTTTTAGTTTGAGTTCATTTGGGTTTCCTTAATTCATTTGAACACTATATTATAAAAGCATGAACGACACACTTAGACAGGGAGCAAAGTCTGACGTGACCTCCCCCAACTCAAACATGATCTGAACCTGTGCTGCACGGCCAGTTTGTCTTGTTATCTCTGTAACCCCTGAGTTGGCCAGGGTGGACTCTTGGACACAGCCAGACCATGTACAAAGAATTATACAAACAAAAGATGACGGAGGGGTGGGATCAATACCAGGTGATAACCGCATCAAACAAAACATTGGTCTTGTTCTGAACAATGGAAACCAAGCCAGAAAACTTCCCCCATTACAGCCACCCTCCTCGTCCCAGACCAAACCTTGAACCTTGCTTTGCCAACCGCCCAATCCTCCTCTATCCCAGGTCCAGACAAGAGAGGCTTTTAGTGGGCCGAGATTGGCTGTTTATCTGTGGCCTCGTGGCTGTCACGGAGCCCTCCACATCATCAAAGAGCTCCAGTGCGTCTATGGGGGCGGGACACTGTGTCTGCTCTAATGACTTGATCCCTGTGACCTGAGGATATGGAGCCTCTCTGTCCCTCCACAGGAGCAGCCTGGGGGACGGAGAACATCTTACACCTCCCTATCTGTCCTCCTCAGACCACTGCTGGGCTGAGTGCTGGAAGGCTTTGTTCTCTTGTTGTTTGTCCAAACCGTGTGTGTGTGTGTGTGTGTGTGTGTGTGAGTCTGTGTGGTTATGTGTGTGTGTGTGTGTGTGTGTGTGTGAGTCTGTGTGGTTATGTGTGTGTGTGTATGTGTGTGTGTGTGTGTGTGTGTGAGTCTCTGTGGTTATGTGTGTGTGTGTGTGTGTGTGTGTGTGTGTGTGTGTGTGAGTCCGTCTCTGTCTCATCTCCTAAGCCTCTCCTTTCACTCCCACTGGCACACGTGGCGGACATGGCAGCGCTCCACACCGTGGGACCCCTCTCTCTTCCACCTTGACCTCCGACCCCCTCCTCTCCGTCGGCCTCCCTGCTACGGCCGCCGCCGCCTCTTCAGAGGCATGACGAGGAAGCACGCCCTCATCTTATCTAAGCCGAGCGAGTATGGATCAGCCAGTCAAGGAGCTCCAATACGTCCTGCACACAGTTCTAGTTCACCTTGTTGTCCTTACCTTGAGCTGAAAGCAGTCCCTCTAATGAACCAGACCGTAGTGTCAAAGTTCTCTAACCCCCTTTTCAGGCCAGTCTGGCTTGACTTACAATGGTAGGACAGCATCTGTGTTCCTGACCTCAGCGTCAAACTCTGACCTCACCCTGACTAGAGCTCTCTTCCTACAGGCAGGTTGCCGTGTCTGGGGAATCCTGTATCTCCTCAGCCCCACAGTGGGAGGCAGGTGGAGACTAGACAGTGGTTTAGTCCCCTGTCATGGAGAGGCATGCTAGTGACTTAGCGCGTCTTAGCAATGAGCTCAGGAAGAGAAAGGCTAAGGAGGAATCAGCTCGACTGAGTCTGCCAGGATAATGGCCTGCTTCACAGTGAGGCTGAAGGGAAAGCGGGTGAATTAGAAAGCCGTGCGCCGCTGGTCTAAGGGGGAGATTGCGTCCGTGGGATTTGAAAGATTGCCTTGGATAATGGAAAGTTGGGGGTGGCCTTACAGAATGAAGTGCAGAAACATAAAGTTGAGCACTCAAGCTCTATGACAGACACACACACACACACACATACACACATACACACACACTCTCTCACACACACACACACACATACACACATACACACACACTCTCACACACACTCACACACACACACACACACACACACACACTCACACACTGACGAACACGGACACACACTTACTCTTATACGCATACACACAAGCCAGCGAGTTGAGGGAGCCCAGCTGCTGCTGGGGTGAGAGGGTCGAGAGCATTACCCACCATTTGTAAAGTAGATAGTGGGCATGTCCAACAAGTCCCAGCTGCTTTTCTGGGATATTACTCACACCGTGTTTGGCTACCATCAGGGGACCATATCCCACACCCTAAACGCAGGGAAAAGTGTCCTCTTAGCTATTGTGGAAATATTCCAAAAACATTGGGAACAGCTTGGCACACTTAACGTACATTGGTGGTGGTGAATTTGATGATGTTAAAAACAGCAGAGCTTGTTCACTTAAAAAAAGGGCAGGGAAAAAAACAACCCTGAAGGTTTCTTTGTCAGACAAATGAGATGGAGATGGAAACATGCTACAACTCTTTTTATTTTATTCCTCGATCCTGTCACCAGCCACACATGAGCAATCTAATACATTTTTATCAGTCTTTTGCATTCAGATTGTGAATTGTGTGTGATTTCTAATTACAGTAAAGCCTTTGCTCTAATACCGGTAGATATCAAAATGTTTGTCTTCAAGACTAGCGTACAATGAGTGCCCTTGTGTCTTTGTCAAAATAGCTGACTCTGTTGAACCCCGGGTTAATTTAACCAATCCCTAAATGTTATATGCCCACCACACCTTGCCCACGTTCAGCCACGCACACACACACACACACACACACACACACACACAGGCACGGTTGGCGGTGGCTCTTTTCACTCCATATATTTAGATATGTAATCCTGTGGGAAGCCCGCAGTGAATGGGCTGGCTCAAAGACCTCTGGCTGTGTGTACAATAAGGGGGACTTATTGAAACAAGGCTGGCACTGAGAGCCTGGACAAGGGGGGTTATTTATTTGGAGAGGGATGGGATACCGGGGGAGACTTTGATCAGAGCCCATGCTCAACCCCCCCCCTCCCCCTCACCCTGTCTGTCCCAAAACCTGGCCCACAGCCACTACCTCCCACCGGGTCACTCCGGTATCCTGGCAACAGCGCCAAGCAGGACCTCCACTGTGGTCATAGTCTGTCCTCGTGCAAAGCTGCCTGGAGGCTGTATGGTTGCGTGATAGTGATCAGACAGTGTGCACGGTATCTGTAGATTATGATTCAGATCAGGGCTCTGTGCAGAGGGGCACACAGACTCTGGCTCAGGGACACGGGCCTTGGAGAGGGTGTCTGGTGGCTACAGCTCATGACAGGGTGATCCATCAGTGCTGCCCTCTCCATTACCATCCTGAGCCCTAAAACCACGGCCTGGAGAAATTAACCTAGTCGTTTCCATGGCTTTGGTCTTTAACTCCGACCCGTTTTGTGATCCCAGTCATGAAATCAATTGCTTGTCAACATACCTGTGGTCACCAGTCATGGACCCTACCCCTAACAGTCCCCTGTGTCTCAGCCCTAGTCCTGGCCTCAAGAGGCCCTCCACTACCCTTTGTCGTCCACATGTATTCAATATCTGGTACAAATGCTTATTGACATGAAACAAATAGTCAATACATTTGGTTAATACAATAGTGATAAAGCAAAGGTTCAAGTAGTAAGCAAGATAGCAAAACATTACAAGACCAAGATAGGAACAAGAAAAGAGAGAAACTACCAAAAAAAACAGAATCCAAGACTAAGGCCATAAAATGAATTAATAATCAAATTAAAGTATACAACTACAGTTTATGCGTAATAATAACCTAAAATAGGAAAACATAAGACAATAGTTGAAGGTTGGTCTGCTGGCTGTCATGTTACAATTTCACATAATGTCGTTGAAGCACCTAATCATTCATTCAGGGATATCTGTGAGGACCACCTTTCGTACATACTTAGGGAATGAAATTAATCTGGACATAGATGTGTGACATCGTTCCATTCAGAACAGGCACTGGCTTACTGCATGTATCCACCAGTGAAACAATGGATAGAAAAGCATGGTTTGCAGTTATTGGGGCTGATGTTGAGTATGTTTGGCGACCAAAACAACGTCTGAACTGATTCCAGATCTTAAGGGACGTTACGACAATTACATTTTCTTTAACTTCTTATGGCCAGAGGAGTGACTCTTAATAGGAGAATGAGTCAACGCTGAAAGTGACACTGGCCCACAGGAAGCGGCCTCCTTTTTGAGCCAGACAGGCGGGGAGTGGTATGAGTTGAACTGTAGTCAGTATTATATTATTCCAAAGTTGGTTACCCAATAGTAAATCCTCAAATGTAGTACAAAACATTCCCCCCGGCGCCTTTGATCTCTGTAAACATTGCTTGGGTATACTCAAACTGAAAACATAAACAAATAATGGTATTGATTCTATGAAAAAATGTTTGAGGGAGGAAAATGGGGATCAACTGAAATCGAAACAAGGCCAGTTTTACAAAAATAACTACTGGTTAAACTACTAAATGTATGACAACCTCCTTGGATGTCGTGTCTGTCCTGAGATCCTGTCATTGTTAACCATCTTGCCCCACAGGTAGATTCTCACCCCGCTCAGAGCTTCTCTTAAGTCACCTGAAAATAAGCCATTGTACAAACTTGACCTTGTTGATGCTCTCTTCAGCAACGGCACCCCATCCTTTCGCTCGGGGGCAATTCTCTAGAGGATCTTAGAATGATAATAAGGAGGCCATTGACGAGAGGGGACACTTTAGACCGGGGACTTATTTTTGCAAAGAGAAGGAACAAAACCACTAGGGTTCGTGAGGTCAGACCACTCTGCGTGCCCTAGCCAGGCAACGGAGATGAAAGTTAGCCTAAATAATCCTGTAAAGTGCTCAGGCAAAGCTGAGATTCCCTTGGGGGGGTGTGTGTGTGTGTGGGGGGGGGGGTTCTCAGTGCAAACCCCTGGCCTGGCCCCTGCGCCCCTGACAACCCCAGGCGGTTCACTTCACATCCATTAGGGAAGATTTGCCACAAACTACAAAATGTAACTAGCACAAAGCTGGGCTGAACGTAATGAGGTAGGGAGGGGGCAGGGTGTGGTCACCCGTCGTTAGTCAAATGGCCAACTGTCTGTTTCAGAACCGATGGTCTGTCGCTGTTGACAGACGAGGAGACGAGTTTTGACATGTTACATCCCATCTGCCCCCTACTCTATTTTTTTTTGTTCCTCTGTCCCCTCAAGACAACATGGTTACATAAACACACTGGCTCATAAAACAGAAGAACTCAAAAGACTAATGGAGCTAAAAGCCCCAATGAAAAGGAACACCGAGCCAATAAACGTCTTGTTGTAAGGGGCCCCCCAAACAAAGCTTCAAGGACAGTTTGGGTGTGTTTACTCACCAGTACTTAAGAACATTAGTATACAGGGTGCGATATGGATTCCCTGGAAGGGGCTGAGTCGGCTAAGAGCATGTTTGCTCCAGAATTCGCTTTCCACAGGATAACGCCTAATAACCCGATGACCCTGTTTATTCACGTCCACGAGTCAGACATGTGCACACACACACACACACACACACACACACACACACTGCGAGCTGTGACTTTTGAGATCATATTACTGTCTTGTAGCTTTTTTTAACAACCAGTGACTAACTTTCCAATTCAAATACAAGAATATCACAATTTTGTTATTTTGTTTAATTAAGTATCTTATGTGAATAACATTAGGAACATATTTTTTGCTGGTGTTTGTTGCTGAAAGCATAATTTACGATGTGCTTTCCATGGCATGGAAAAACGGTTCATTTCTCAGAAGCTTCTCCCTCCATCTCCTCTTCTTCCCTTACATGGGGTAAGCCAAGACCCCTCTCCCTAAAGAGGGTTCAAACCTGTTCTGACCCATGACCCCAGCAGCACGCTCTTAGTCCAAACAACTCAGGTCCATAGCAGCCAGGCTGCTTTCTCAAAAAGACTGTTAAAAAAGAAAAGGAAATGGAACTTCCCAGGGGGTTCCGATGCCTCGTTCATTTGATGTCTCTGAGGCGTACCGTCGCTCACACCGAGCCAGGCCCGCTTTCAGAGGCACTGAACTTCAAAGGGAGAAACTCATCTCCCTCCTGCAGTTGCTCTCTCCCCGCAGAGAGCCGGGACCACCAGGGACCACCATGGACCACACAACACAGAGCGAGGGGGGACGATGCCATCCCAGATTGGACAGTCCTGGGCCTGTGTTTGAAGTGGGTGAATGAAGACTGAAATATGCTCAAAGGTCAGTGATAAAAGACCCCCAGGACATCACCTCAGAAGAGGACACACACGCTGTATGAGCCAGTGAACACGGCAGCTTGCTAGCTGAACGCTGTGGGCCTGAAGTGAGGGGCATGGCGGGAGGACGCTGGAAACCTGGCAGACGATCGCCACGACGACAGGCTTTGACAGCACCTCGAGAAGTGGGGCTCTGACGTGACCCGTTCCAAAACCGGGAGACGTCGAAACGTTTCCTAAGTGCCTGGGCACTGGCGCGCTCACACACATGGTCAATATTATGTCGCTGCCCTCTGTGAAAATTACAATGACTTTCCGTTCTGACTCCCCGACGTGGAGCTCAGGGGTATTCCAGTCGGCTCCAGCTTCCTTCCCGTTGGTGGTGAGGACTGACTGTGTGGCCTGGCTGAAGAGGATTTTCCAAAGGAGTGAGGGAAGGAAAGTGGGGGGGGGGGGGAATAAAAGGCAGGCTCACACTGGGAAGCATCAACGCTTGTGAGGGGGCGCTTGGAACATTCTAAAAAGTCTCAAAGACTCAAAACGTTATGTGACCGAATTTCTTA
Source organism: Galaxias brevipinnis (assembly GCA_036023535.2). NCBI lineage: Eukaryota > Metazoa > Chordata > Actinopteri > Galaxiiformes > Galaxiidae > Galaxias > Galaxias brevipinnis. Next base: position 15,457 of record JAVQIZ010225856.1, on the reverse strand, counting down.
TATAACAGCCGTTAAGTCTAATCTAGAGTGAGATACTGAAAGACCATTGTCCAAACCGGTTTTCTTCGTTACCCAAGTACTTTACTGCAGGTCTGCCTAGTAATTATCAAGGGACAGGCAAACGATCAGTGATCCAGCTACCACAATACATCCACAGAGATCACACCAATTCAGTCCACAGATAATTCCTCAAAGCCATGGGTTGGCTATTGAACCCGAGCGTTTGAAATCCAAACAAGGTGATGGCACACTGTCCCAGGCGGCTGAAACTCGGCACCCGCTTACAGGCCATTTCAGGATCCGTAGCCCTCGTACACAACAATGGACACCTTCTTTGGATGAAAGGAGTGGCGGTGCCACAGTGGGGATGGGAGGGAATGGCTGGGGACGAGGGCAGGAGACAAGGGGATGACAGTCCCCTACTGAAGAGCTACGCTGCAGGGACAGAGCTGTGGCCTCAGCAAGGCCAAGCACTTTGAATGTGGATGATGTTACACTCAGTGGGCCGTGGTTCAGAGTGACAGATTGTTGCCTGGGCACTACACATTCTGTGATATTTTTCTGAAAGAACACAGATGTGTTGGTGTTTAACTCCACAAAAAGAATCTTGTCTGCATCTATGAAAACTATGGAAAATAGATTAATCATGATAATTGTTAAATAAATTAAATAGCTTGGTTTCCCTATGACGAGGAATTGTCATAGTTTAGCAAAAGATGCAGCATTAGGGGTACGAGGTACACAGTGTGGAAATGGTAGAAGGGTTCAAAGCTTTCCCCTCACCAGCAAACGGACCCGGAAGGCCAGGGGTCACCAATAAGAACCTAAAGCAGAATTGTTCTCGATGAGGGAAAAAGATAAAGTGGAGGCTGGATAGCAAGGACTCCTGAACCAACAGAAAACCAACATTATTGTCCTGCGCTGTGTATATGCGTATATATGTGTATGTATATACGTTTATATATATATATACATATATATATATAATTTATTTATTTATTTTACCTCACAGTGCCAGACAATGTCTGTATTCAAGTTCCTTAAAAGCAATATCAGTCACGTATGAGAGAAGCTAATGCTGAGAGACATTCCACACTGAGTCGTCGCAGGGCATTTTTCCCAGAGTTGCGTGCAAAAATCACAGCAAATCTAAAGATCTGACTGATCTCTAAGTTATCGTTGCATTCCACAGTGTCTGTGCGTGTGTTGTTTTTAAAACTGTGGGCCGCGACGGGAGACTGAAGGGCCATTTGTTGATTTTGCAGTGATAGAGCATATTAATATTTTTAGAGTGACTACTTAGATTTAGCGGGTGAACTCAAGGGTTTGATCACTTTAGCCCTGGGGCTATTTCAATAAGGTGAACAAACATGCTTCACAACCACTCTTTATGGAGAACGAGATGGGGGCGAAAAATAACAACCACTCAGGATGGGAACGTGTGTGAGTGTATGTTTGCATCACCAGTGGTTTGGAACCACAACGTTTTGCTAAATAGCAGCACCGGTAAATTTAAATGTGGTTGACCAATGACAACGGTATTTCTTGTTAATAGAACGTTCCAACAAATATGTGCTTGTTGGATGCGATACTTGACAGCTGCTGAAAAGGTTTGCTCCCCTTCAGAATTATGATCACATTTTCCATCGCGGTGTGAATTCTTCTCTTCGGAGTTGCTGTTAATTAAACTGGGCCGGAGTCAATGGCATTAGCACCTATCACATTTAATGTGCCCCATGCTGAGTGCTAGCAAAACGAATGGCTGCTGCTCATCAAGGCCAGCCCTGCGCTTACTAAAGATATAACGAGAAAGAGTGAGTGAAAAAGAGAGTGAAAAAGTAAAAAAAGTGAGAGAGAACAAGAAAGATAGGGGCAAAAGAGAGATTTGTCTTATTTTTGCCGAGTTATTAACTTCAGGTTGCTGTTGGTACCTAATCTGTCTGTTTCCCTTGGGTTTTAAAAGGCCGGTTTTTGGTATTTAATCACCACGAGGAATTTGAGAAGGTCACCGCTCTCTGCTCCGTGTGATGGATTCCATGCAACTATGCAACATGGCCAGTACAACCCCTCGGGAGCCCAAAGCTCACCAGATACGTTTGTTTACCCCTGACTTTTCACGAACACATTTATCCATATATAACAATATACATCCCACTCTTCATGCAGTGAAGGTCTGAGAGGTAAAGGTTTGATGTAGCCCTGCTGCGAACATTACTTGAATCCCAGGGGCCCTTGTCTCTGACACCTAAATAATATAAAGTGTAGGGGGTGGGGTGGGGGGCCCTCCTGGTTCTTGGGAAAAGCTCCAAAACAAGCCCAGCTGACTCCATCACTCACGGCCTGATGTGCAGTGAGGGGCCAGGGGGAGGCCGAGGCTCAATGGCAGGGGCACATATTGAAAGTGGGACCCCCCACGGGGGGCAGTCAGACAGGCACAGCGGCCCTGGGGCCCACACAGCCCTGGAGCAGACGGAGTGGGGGGGGGGGGGGGGGCACAGGGATCAACGGTCAACTCAGTCCTCCGGTGGAAACCACTATGGTGGGTCTTCTCCCATTGACTGTGCTGTTTACGGTTACACTAAGAGGGGATGGGAGGACCTCCCTGATCGGCTTCTTTGGTCGCCACATCCTCACGGCTTTTTTCTAAGCCCAGCCCGATTCTCTTTTGGAAGCATGAAATTGACCCCGTTACGTATACACACACACACACACACACACACACACACACACACCCACACACACACACACACACTCACTCACACACTCACTCACGCACTCACTCAAACTGCCTTTCACACGCTAAGGTAACAGTAGTCTCGCTGTTTCAACCTGTGTAAATCTTGCCTTCTGAACTTTTTTATGTGTAACAGGTCAACCAATTACGAGCACATAAATATATCAGCTGTCATCGCGCTGCGTAAGGGCACCAAGCAAGAGAGAGCCTCCAGCATGTTTTATCCCATCAAGAGGCCAGCAGACTGAGCAAACAGCCCCCAGGGGGGTTGGGGGCTCCAGGGGCTTGGCTGTGGTGGAGCAGCATAGGACGACAGAGGAAATAGGCCACTGTAAAGGACAAGCTACCTGTCTAGGCACAGCCCCTTGATCTCTCACAGGCTCCTGTGATAAGAGACCTATCAGAGAAGCTCCCCCCCACCACCACCACCCCCCACAGTGTCAACGAATACACATTCACCTTTAGCATCTGACATGACAGCTATCTGATGTTATTCAGGAGGGCTGAGACCAAGTCAAAAGAAGAAAGGGAACTCAGTGAGTGTATGAACGTGAGGGCCAACTCCATTGGGTAGGAAATGAACAGAGCACATGCTGCTTTTGATCTGGGTGCCCTGTCTGTATAAATACCACTGTGTTTCCTGTGGTGAGTCTTTAATCCAGAGCAGAGGAGCCTGATGGTCCTCTTCTCCTATCTCCCCTCAATCCGTTTCTGTCTGTCCTGGATCCTCTTGTGACACCTTCTCACTGATTCCCTTTGGCTATCTGATTTCTCCCTCCGCTGTTGCCCTGCTGTGAAGTTTTTAATCAACAATTTCTTGGAAGTGTGTGAGAGATGAAGGGCTTCACTTGTTCCTCACACACACACACACACACACACACACACACACACACACACACACATGCACAAGGACACTTTTCAACCCAAACAATGACGTGAAGGGTAAACAGGAGCTAATAGCTTGAATTTTTTTTTGTCAGTGTGTTGAACAAAGCTAATTAGCTTTTTTTGGTCTAGTGCTTACACATCGCAGTCTTTCAATGAGTAAACGTTGCTGTCTCAATTGTAATGCACATGATGAATCACAAACAATGAGTCTTTTCCGAAGAAAAAGGAACATCTCTTTAGTAGAACCACCACTCTTGAGGCTTTGATGTAGTTTCCATCCCGGGACGTTAGTCCAAGGCCGGGCCACCCACAGCCCAGGTCTCTGGTGCCCCTGTAGGGGTACAGATAAACAGGAAGCAGGGGGACGTGGGGATGGGATGGAACCAATCCCCGGTCTGTCCGTGTGTTTTGGTTGGCCTGTGCTCTCCATTCACTTCCCTCTCTACTTCATGGCCACCTTAGGACCGAGCTCTCTGAAGCCCAACGGAACAGCAAACACACACACGCACACACACACACACACACACACACACACACACACACACACATACATACACTCATTTTACAAGGACAAGACATTTCCCGTGCCACTGGGCAAGGGGCCAATTGAGTCCCTGTGCAGCTCGTTTTTGCCCAAAACTCCTGCTTCATGTCCACTTGATCACCGACGGCGGTATTCACACAAAAAGATATGTGATCACTTCAGTGGTTTCTGTGTGGACTCAAAGGTTCCACATGAATTCAGCCCCCCTCTGCTTCTTGTGTCTCAAAGAGGACACATAAATTAATACATTTATATAAGAAAGCCTTTGCTGTGCTATTGGAATTGGCTGTTGTTAAAGGATATTATACATTTTGGTGCTTCCGGCTCTCGCGCCGCAGATCAAATACAACATTGATGCTGTGTTTTCCAGAGAGTCCCTGCTGAACCAGTTGATTCTTATCGTGACACCTCCATGAGTATGTCCTTGTTCCTCTAGCCCAGCCCTGCTGCACCCCTGAGATTGTGAGCGGCTTCCTGTTGCCTCTGGTGACCAGGAAGTGCTTGACAGGACCGCCGCTGGAAACAACAAACCCAGTGAGGCGGTTTTCACATGGGAAGGATAACACGTAAATCAGATGTGATCAGCTCAACCTTGGACGAGCGAGTGGGACAGGGAACAGAGAGAGAGAGAGAGAGAGAGAGAGAGAGAGTGTGTGTGAGAGAGAGAGAGAGAGAGTGTGTGTGAGAGAGAGAGAGAGAGAGAGAGAGAGAGAGAGAGAGAGAGATTGCTGGTCATTCTGGTGCCTCACAAGCTCACACACGGCTATAGTTTTGTATGAATGGATGAAAATAGTTGCAGCTTATGACATAGAAACTTTGAAGACAATATGTATGAGTTGGTGTGGGTTTAGTGTGGGTTTAGTGAACGAACAACATTCCTCTGGGTTCACAGCAAGCAGTACAACCATCACAACCATCTCAATCCAGTAAGAGGAAGTAACAGCCCAATCAAGGCTGGAGGGAGGTTGTTGTATCCAAGCACACAAAGGGACATTAGTGAATGTGCTACACTGTAAACACTGGGCCTTTTCAAAGTGTGGGTGAGAGTGTTACTTTCCGCAAGGGAAGGATATTTGAATGAAGAAAGGAAAGGCCAGAGAAGCTGTACACAACTCCTGTGCCAAACTGAGATCCGGATGCAACGTACCCACGGGGGGATGCTGCTGCAGAGGAAACCCATAGAGAAGGACTGTGTTAATGAAATGGCTCACAGGCAGGTGGGCTGGGAGGTCAGCAAGGGGTTCCCATGCAGGAAAACAGATCAGAGGCCAGCATTGTTATGATTCCAGAGTCTGAGCATTGCTTCTTAGGTGTTTATGGCTTCATCTATTGATTCCATATGTGAATGAAACAGTCTTGACTAAAGCACAAATAAATGAGAAGCATAACTAATAATAAAATGACCATAACCACTTTTATCTTTGATTCAGGGCTAGCACATTAACTTCAAATGCCATCTAGCTTGGCTGACCATATCAAAAATGTCATTGAATGGAGTTCAACAAACATTAAAGTTAAAACACAAAAGTATTAAATCTGAAAAGCGTGGATTTTTTTTCTCCACATAATACAACTGCTTCATATGTTTATAATTTCCTCTCCAAGCCATTATTCCACAGTTCCAACAAAAGCCATGAGAGATAATTCCTTTCTTCTTTCCGTGTCTGTTGGGCATTGTCGTTTCTCAGAAGTGGGGAGGAAGGATGATGCCATCGAGCAGTGGGTTGGTTCAAAAGGGCCCAAAGGGTTTCCGTGCTGCATGGCTCTTCAGGGGCTGAGCCTCAGACATGCAATTAAAGAGAGATCTGAGGCAGTGAGGCACCAGCACAGAGGACAATGAGAGCAACACACGGTATGGGGAGAGGCGTCGAGGGTTTGGTACAAACGAGAAAATAGGACATGGTAATGACCAGTTTATTCTTTTTAGGCACTATAAACTATGAAACTTCACTGTAAGGCAAACGGTATAAATGTGATCCTCATTTTCAGGTTTGTGAAGCAGGAAACACTTTTTCAGTTACTACTGTGATTCACAGTGTATACACAAAGTCTTGGTTGAATGGTTAGCACAGCTACCAAGTAAAAAATGTTCTTCAAGGCTAAAACTTTGGTGAGCCCCAGAAAATCAAAAAGGAGGATCGACTGGTGTGAAAGACGTTTTCAGTGCTCATGTGCTCAGGAAGAATTAGGGCATGTTTTTGCTTCATGGGGCTATGCACATCAACTTTTCATTGTGCTTATAGGTAAGCCTCTAAGTCAAGCCTGGTCATATGAATGTATAACAGTGGGCAGACAAACGCGTCACCGCTGTTTATACGTTTGGGCTAAAGGAATAACATAAATCCCTAAGTAAACATAATCTGTCCGTGATTGTAAACAGTCTGTCACAGTAATGGTCCGGGTAACAAATGAGGACCTCATGGTGGGGCCTCCAGTAAAAGCTTCAACTACCCCCCCCCCCCTCCACCTCCGCTCCACCCATATCCCAGACCCCTCCCGACTTCCACTGACACCTCTGGGCTTTTCTACGCCACGGGCCGCCTGGTCTCGTCTCTGTGAATAAGAAGCAGCTAGGGGGCTTCCTAACCAGTCTCTAAACTTTGGTGCAGCGGCATGTCAACAGGGGCACGGTGAGTTCCCCCTTCCCCTGCAGGATCCGTTCTATCTGTTGTGAGAGGAGTGAGCAGAGCCCTGACACCAAAGGAACTCAGGGGCAGGATCTTCATGCCAGATAAGACAGCAACAGGAAGGAGACTACCCAGAACCCTAAACTCCTCCAGTCCTCCCTAATGTGACAGAGACACTTTTCATATTCCAGGGAGAGAAAATCGCATGAACAATATCAGATTACTATTTCCTTTATGCACCAGATAGGTCGGTTGAGAACCAGTTCTCATTTACATTGAAGACCTTGCCAATTGGATATCAGGCCTAAAAAACAGCAAACAAACAAACAAAACAAACAGCAGCAGAGGACATGATACAACAGCACAGATTAAGAGCGACAGACATCAGTTAACACATTTTTTTTTGTTTATGAAAGATGCAGAGCGAAGGAGGAAGAGTCAAGTGAGTGACTTGACTGTAATATTATTGCAGTACAAACTTGGTCTCTTTTTTGTGGAACGATCGTCCGTATTTTTAAACAGAATGTTTCTTCAGTTAAAAGAAAAACTTTGAAGTCATTTGCCTGCAACGTCGCGCGCAAACACAGAAAACAATTATCAGCAAAAAAGAACTCGCAAGAAAATTTAGTTTTCAATGTTTGCACAAAAAAGTCTAAAAGTCAGTTCTACATTTTCTAAGCAGAGCCAAAAGAAACAAACCTGTTGGTGCAATACTGAGCAAAACACTACGAGTCGTTCAACACGTCCATCGTTTCATTCTTCTTCATTTGTACACAGAAGCTGAGAACAATGGTAGACAAACAGATGTGGTAGTTACAAGGGATTGGTTAGCACTGGCCTGTCCTCTCCCACACACATTCTTCTGTGCCTGAGTGTCTAGTTAGGGCCAGATAAACGACTTTGGCACCATACATCACAGCAGAGCAAACAGAGTGGACAGACAGGCCAGAGAGAGACAGAGCAATGTTACGGCCTGCCTGGACACAGGCCGCACAATGGCTCCACACAGTGCACGTATGCGTGCGTGCATGTACATAGGTCCACTGCCAGACATAAACAAACACACACACTAACGTTCCCTCTCAACGCACACTCTCAAAACACATGGAGCAAAATAAATGTGCCGTCTGGTGATTGTAGGAAGCTTGTACACACCACTGCTTTGATCATAACTCTGACGCCTCTTCTTCCTCAAAAAAGGATTTAAAGAAAGAAAAGAAGTACAATTTTCTCTTTTTAGAGAATTTTGAGAAAAGCTGTTGAACCCAAATCCACTAGATTGGGCCACTAGAACAGGCTGCCTCATTTTGCTGACAAACAGGAGTTTCGGGTAGTGTTGCGGACAACCTAGTCACCCAAAGTAGAACTCTTGAGTGGTCAGGAAGGGAAGCGACTTGCGCTAACACTGTTTTTTAGGGTTGTGGCCACTGGCTTAGTTAAAATAGAACCAGAGGTCACTGAGGCCTCACACAGGTTTACAGAGAAGGAAGGAGATGGTAGAGGCAAAGGAGAGCACAGGCAGTGTGTGCGTGTGTGTGTGCGTGTGTGTGTGTGTGTGTGTGTGTGTGAATAATCTAAGAATGAATAAATATCACCATCTAAACTCATATATAAACCAAGACCCACATGCATAAGATTTTCAGATTTTCAGATTTTCAGATTTTCAGATTTTCAGATTTCAGATTCTGGTTTGGAATCTTTTATAACTCCATCCCATTTGTTGTTTTTCCCATGGCAATGTCAGGAACATTTGCTGCGAGCGTTCAAAATGTGCCTCTTTCCATCTTAATTTTCTCTTCAAGATTCTTTTGAGATAAGTAGCCATATTATTTTGAATATTTTTATCTTAATTTAATTTCAGGAACTCAAGAGTACCTACATGCCATGTGTTTGTCAAGCTAAGATTTTAAGGAGACAGAATCATGGGCAAGCAAAAATTGGCTTTTTTCAGTTGATAATACAGGCATCAAATTTTTCTGTACATTTCCTGGCAAACCAGACTACTTTAGGCACGTTATTAAAACCCATAGCATAAGGCAAGTAAGTCAGTGCTGCTTTTTTGTCACCCTAGTGCAGATAGACATCTAATAAAGAAAACCCTGAGCTGTTTCTGTGTATAGAGTTGATTTGTTGGACTACAGACCACAGCATATGAGGTTTACTGGTCCTGTTCTGGCTGATTATGAGCAAGTTCTGAAGGTGCTAATCAACATAACTCATTTTATACTCTCTCGGCTAAAAAGTAGTCATATCCCAAGTTAACAGCTCTGTTCGCTAGATACTGTACATCTGGGTGGTGACCAAGGGTGGTGGTCAAAAGTGGGGGAGAACTGTTCACTTTGCTCCAGACGAGATAAGTAGCATCTGTTCTATGAGACTGAAAAACGTATGGTAAACATAATTTTCAGTAGCTAGTTTTACTAATCCAATGGACATGGAATGCATATGGCAGCTAGCATTAAAATAACATTAAAATACCTCCACCACTCGAACATAAAATCTCTTCCAACAATAAGTGTATTGTAGATTCAGCTTGACAACATTAGACTATATTCTTGGAAAGGTTTTGCTGATGAAAGGGTGTTGGGTATACCTGCTGAAATGTCAGAGATGATTTAAGCAGACTCCAAATGAATGTTTCTTAGGATTGTGATTACACAGAAAGTTATTTTCAAAGCTTGAGAATAAAAGACTATTGGAAAAAATATAACAATGAAAAATAATTTACAGTACTAGATTTTTTTCGGATAGACAAATACTGTTACTTAAAAAATTAGGAGGATCTTTTGTCTAAATGATTTAGTTGACCCATCAACACTGAGCAAAAATCTTCGGTCAGCGTATTGTATATAAAGTCTAAGGCCAGTGCCAGAGAGGCAAATTAAACATACCACTCTGATTTAAGAACCATGTACTAACAAAATTTATCAACATTTATTAGATTCTAATAACATGTGGCAAGTTCCATTGTCATTCAAATTGTGAAGCATGTTGATTCCTTTGGCCATATAACTGAGCCGTGTTGTGTTTTAGACAAACATTGGATCTGCTCAACGGCCTACAGTCTCTGTGAAGGACGTGGACGGCATGCGGTTTTACAGGAACAACTGTAAAGTTGTGAAATGGAACAGTCCTTCTCCAGCAAAGACACACAGTCTTTCTGGGCCACTGGGCATCTCTCTTTGCCCACAGATGCCCAGCCAGTTGGTGGATAATTGCCAAGGATTATGGGGAAATTCACTTCAGAATATATGTGTCATGTTCTTAGTCATTCCTGCCCCTACTTGCACCAAACACAGCAGAGGGCAACACAAACAACCAAACAACGTCAGAAACATTGCCACATTTGCCTCAAACTAAGTGCAAATCGGTCCCGCATACAGTACATGTAAAGACTTACAACATAAAAATCGAGCACACACACACACACACACTCTCAAAGTTCAAAGTCAGGTAAGCGAAGGGAAATAATGAAAAGATGTATGCAATACGGTTTAAACAGAAGGATTGTTTACCGTGCGTTCGGTCATTTGTGGCACGCTCAATGAGTTGCCAGTCATGAGAATGACTCATGAGGCTAAATGTCTGCAGCTGGCTGACTGGACCAGTGAACCCCTGGCTTAGTTTACATAGTCCCACACGGAGATACGTACACATACAGGCAAAGGGGCCATAAGTTGGACAATGTTAGTGCACCCACTCCTGTAGGAGCAACCTCTGAGGAGCGGTGGAGGGAGCCTCCTCATTGTGGAGTGTCGTGCAAAAGGCCCGTCAAATGTCACCGGGCTGAATGCAGTGCTCTTAGGCAGGCATGCCCAGAGGCTCTGGTCCGATCGGCAGTCATACAGACAGAGCTTTGTCAGCTTGGCAGAGGAGACCGGGCCTGATCAAATGCATATTTGCATGTGACGATGGAGCACCTGTGACTTGAACAAGGGCTGCTGCCAAAGCCTTTTCATGCACAGGGTCTGGCCTCTGCTGGGGAAAACATGACCAGTAGAAAGAAAAACGCCTATATTTGTGAGGGTATTAAAAGTAAAAAAATCTAATCTTAATTTACTTTGGTTCTCACAAAAAAACATGAACACTTTCTCTTCGCATTTCATTGTTAGAATTCCCAAACAGTTTAGCGCGACACATACCTGTGAGTACTGGTGTAACGCTGACAGATCTTAGAGTACATGTATTAGAAATGTTTTCCCTGTGTATTCGTGCACTTACACGTAAAGCCTGTAAGAGGGTCGACCATGGCCTCTCCTGGGCCTGATGCAGTGTAAGCACCTGCTGGGTTAAGAACAGAGTTTTGAGGCTTTTTGCTCAAGACAAAGCCCTCATTGTGACCAGTGGATTCCACTGCAGTCCTGGGTAAGCTTTTAAAGCTTCTTTAGCTCTATATCCCTGGTGCGCTTACGCACACGGTCAAACACACACACATACAAACACACACACATACACACACACACACACACATAAACGAACACACATGAACACACACACAAACGTCCCCCTTCTCAAACACACCTGACATATGGGCACCAATCTTAGGGCAACTCACTCAACCTGCTCGAGTACTCAGCAAATTTTGGATCCTTGTGTGAGTGTAAAGGTTTACACAAACGCAAAGAAAGCGAATTCTTACCTGCATAAAAAAACACAGGCTCACAGTTTAACTTAGCAAAGTAAGAATGTGATTTTTGACCATTGCCATTAATCAGGCACTTTTAAAACAGAAGTGTGCCACTTGTGATTGTTATTATCAGTTGGTTTACTGGGATTCCAGAGATATAATTTGTATAATCTTGGAGCTATTATGATCGCCATTTGAACAATATTATGACACAGACTAATACCCCCACCTGCTGGTCACAGCATACAACCGTCTCCTCTCTCTCTTGTCATACTCCAGTCAGTCAGTAGATAGATCACAGAAGATGGTTTTAGTGTTTGGTTCAAATCCTAACACGGATTGCAACCAACCCTGTTAAGGTTTCGCTGATCAAGTCACTATATCCCTACTCCTGAAGTGTGTAAAGCTGCTGATACATAGCCATGAGTGAGTGCTTATCTCCAGAAGGATATGCAGAAAGTCAAATTCCATTTAACAAATAGTGTAAGATGGCGATGTAAAGATGTGGCAAAATCAAATGTTTGTGTATTACTACAGATTGTCCATTTGGGGGAGACAAAACCCAGCATTGCCTTTCATATTGATTATCAAATGTACAGTTCAGTATTTTCTATTGTATAATCGCTATTGTATTGTATGTATTAGGGAACACCCAGTGTATTTAAACAGTTTAATATCCAAGGCATGTACTTATTTTTTCTTATAAGCATAAACGGATGTAACTTAGATGTGTACAAATTGTATATGTAGGTACTTTGTGTATATTGCTCAGTTTGAAATCTGCAATCTGATGATGCCAATAGATGGTCCCACACCACTATACAGAAACAAGTTTTGTATCGTGTCAACAGTGATGCATAGGTCAGGGAATCCCTAGCACCCCTGCCTTTTTTTTTATCAGTAGTGTGACATCAATCGCTGTTTACTGTAACTTCCTCATAAAGACACTGTACCCGTTTTGTCGTTTACAACAAACTATTATCCTTAGTCTTGGGCTTAGTCTATAAGGTTGAGTATGGATCAGTGGATCATTAACGTCTTTACCTGCTTTTGTATTAAAACAAAATTGTTTTATTATAATTGTGTGGTGTTATTTGTACCCTTGCAGGGAACAATTTAGATAAAGTGTTAGTATCTTTAAGTTGATTTAATTTCACAGTTTAAACAGTTATTTTTTATCAAATTGGCTCATCCTTAAGCAGTTCGTCCTTAACTGATACTTAATTTAGCTGTCCCCTTAGAAGGTCTGAGAATATCACTCAAATAAATCACTTAGTGATGGATAAAAAGAATATACAGCAAAATGTTCCCCATCTACATCCACTATACCTGTCACATATTCTAGGGTTAACCATTAAACATTGCCTACTCTTGTAGGCTTCAAATTAATAGTATTGTGATTTAAAGCAAAACATTTACATTTTAGATTGAATTAATTTATTGAAAATACAAGTCAATCAAACAAACAATTTTGTATTTTTCTAAAGTAAACATGATACTTGTTATATGTAGAATCACACAATACAATACAATTCATCGCTTTGGATGTACAACAGCTGGAAAACATGATTAAATGTATGCGCTGCTAACAACAAATGCTGTGTTGCATTGCAATTATAATGGTAATATTCCACAGGAATGAACAAAAGAAGGCTATCAAGAACTTCACATATCACACAATTACCAATCTTCATACAGAAAGCACAAATTCTGACATTTGTGAAATTTAGACACATTGAGTTATAAAATAGGGTAGATCTAATCAATTACAAGCCCCAAAGACATATTTCTCTAAGAAACAATTTTGTATAACATGTAAAATATGTTAACTGTACAAATGGACTGGTAAAATCAAAAGCCACCAAAAAGACATTCAACAAGATGTTAAAAGAAACTTTAGTGTAAATCATTGAGCCACTGATAGAACTGAGTGAGAGAGATGGCAAGAAAACGAGAACCCAATTTCGAAAGCTAACAGAGAGCCACCAGTGGTCTACTTAATTTCAACATCTTTGCATATCCGCCCGAGACATACGCACGTGCACAACAACTACAAGGAGTCAGTCTCACTTCCTTATCTCTGACTACAGACCCACAAAGGCTAACATTCAGGTACGACGTCCTATGTTGCTAGTTGCTAGTGCGGTGGGGCAGCCCAAAGATACAGCGTCCAGACAGCCTTGGCTAGGCGAGGCTATATTGATGCCCATTCCGTTCTGTGAGAAGCTAACCGTTAACGTTACCCATACTCTGTAGCAGGGGGCCCTCGGACCAAATTGAAGTAATCTGCCATGGCACCTAGATCAGCGTACAGGGACACCTTCTTCTTCATGTGGCCAGAGTCTTCAGAATACAAGGACGATTCTGCAGACAAAATTCAAAGATAATTAGTATTTTTGCCTTTGTGCGTGTGAACAACTAAGCGTGTGTACAGTAAGAACATGAGCACATGCATTCCTCCACAGCCTAAGGCTGTGAGTTTGGTTGGAGCCGGTCCTTACCCTCCGTGGTGTCGGGCTGCTGGCTGTGCTGCCGCAGAAGAGGGTGGGAGGCCTCCACCAGGGCTGAGTCCAGGCTCCAGCAGCGGGGCTGCTCCTCCTTGGAAGGGTTGATGGCCTCGTCCTTTAGCAGCTCTGTTGCCGAGCTTCGCAGGGCAGGGCTCCGTTCCAGGGCTCGCCCCAGGAAGGAGCACATGGCTGGGCTGCAGTCCTCGGCTATGTCCTCCAAGGGAGGGGCCTGCTTGTGGATCTGGGGATTGACAAGATGGTAACGTTAAGGTCAGAGAATTGCAAAACACACACTCCCATATCAGCATTTCAGAAACAATTCCAAAGAGGGATAGTGAACATTGTTAGGCAGAACTTCTGGCCCTGTACAAGGGGGAATGAAGGCCTCACAGAATACTTCCCCAAGCCAGCACTTTCTAAGGAAGTGAGTCATTCAATAAATCAAGCCCAGAGATCAGTGCTGGCTCGAAAAGAGAAACAGGACCTTTTGCAACGGAGAGCCCATCTCATGGAAAATAATGTAACGGAGCAAAGCTAAGAGGAAGTAGAGGCTAAATGAGCGGACCTTTGAGCATGTGCGACTGACATGAGATCCAGCCAGGGTCAGATACTTACAGCACATGACTATCAAGGTCTTAGGAAAATCTCAAACTGAACTGGTTTACAGGAAAAGGATGTGATTTTAAATGCATAAAAATAACTTCCAACTCAAATTCCCAAACCAAAAAAAACTCAAACACACTCAAATTAGTCATTTATAACACTGGCCTATTTGTAACTGGATAGTTTTTCTCTTTGTGCTTTTGCATCAGTGTTGCTTTTGCTGCACTTTTGCGTTTGAAGAATCAGTGGTAAGTATGAAAATGGTTTACGACACGCGACATGGAGTATGCTTACGATGTAGAGGTAGGAGGGGTAGGAGGTGCGAGGGTATCTCCTAACCCAGGGAGGGCTGCCTGTCTGCATATGGATGATGGTGGTACCCAGGCTGTAGATATCGCTCTTGGTGTTGTGGCCACGGCAAAGGACCACCTCTGGACTCATATACATCTGAGGAAGAACAAAAAAACTCTTGGCTTCAAATCTGGCGTTTGCAGAGAAATGAGATGTAACAACCTGAACGTACACAGTCATTCAGTCTTCTAGACAGTTCTCTTTGTTTTCCTGTTCGGAGGTCAACCGTACAAATCATGCAAATAAGTGACAGACAAACACGTTGTCAGTGTAAGCCTTTGTTTGTTTATGTCCACAAGATCAGCCCAACAAGGTATTGTCGGTTAGCCTCATGAGACCAGCCACATCTTACATGAATTGCTTCCGATCTTTCCCTATGTGAATGCAGTAAAACAGAATTACATATAGTATGGCTGCAAGGTGGTAGAGGATAGGGGTCAGTTGGGCATAAAAACAATTTAGGGACGATATCTCTGAGCTGGAAATTCCAGACAGCCTTTCCAAGTCAATGTCAGCCTGAAAACAATCCATTGCCTCTGTTTATCACTTTCCCGACCTCGCGGGGGGGGGGGGGGG
>JAVQIZ010225845.1:0-21219 GCA_036023535.2 Galaxias brevipinnis | reverse complement strand
AGAGAGAGAGAGAGAGAGAGAGAGAGAGAGAGAGAGAGAGTAGTAAGATGAAAAGCCCCTGAGAAGGGGGCAGTAGGTTATCAGACAGTCTCCTCCAGCCCCCATTACATAGAGACATGACATGACAAATGTTGTGGATGATTTATGTTCCATATAAATGAACCCCGGGACTGTGGGTTATCAACCCCCTTCAGGACGCCACTCAGAACATTTCCGCCATACATTAGCTCTCTAATCGAGGAGTCATCAGAATATTCCGATAGCTCTCCGTTTCCAATTTGAAACTGAAATAAGTTAATTTAGCGCATCGGGGGACTAACTCTCCAGGCCTAGATGAGTGATCCCTGTGTTTAATTTGAAGGACTAGGAGCTCATCTGTTAAAGCAACACTCCGGTTCCCACTTGGTGGGCGATTGAAAAAGGACGAAGGCATTTCATTGCTATTTAAACAGTCAGGAGAAGGAGCTGCCTTCATTTCTTCCACCTAATTATGGCGGTCTTGTGATTAGGGAAGAATGGAAAAGTGACTATTAATAATCATACCTTTTACCCTCAAATTAAAAATATAGGCATGTGTGAAATGTGATGCCTCTTATGGTTTAGGGCTGTTTTTCCAACACCCAATTAGTCTGCTTTTGGATCATTTCGTATTTTATTTCAGAAGTGAACAAACCTGAAATCCAATGCTGTTAATGACTTGGTCAGTTCAAATCTGTTTGTTGAGGTGTCACAAAACTACAGAGACATTTAAGAGGCTTCTCTTTAGTATGAACTGCCGAGGTTGCAAAGGAAGGGTTTGTTGACGTTCCTTTTAGGTGGGCAATGTGAAGGAGACATCACAGAGTGTACCCACCATGTGGGGAAGTGGATTGTGTTCGGTCTAATAGCACAGAGTGCGTTGAAGAGAAACTGCGGTAATTACTTGTTTTTTGCCCAGATAGTGCCGCCTGATCAATTGAAATGTAAAATGACGGCCTCTCGAACGTGAGTTGGGGCTGGTGTTAATTTGATTTCCATCGCAGTTGGAAACACAGAGTGCTTTTTAAACAGCCACATTATTGAAAGCAGGGCCCAGGTCCCAGCCTTTGGACGATAATGATTTTGCACTTTTCACCTGTGACGTCAGCCCCACAGGGAAATGTGGGAAGCGGCCTGTGTCCCCTCGGACCCATGGTGCTGAAAGAGGAGACAGTACCGACTCAATTATTAATACCGCCTTACCCCGAGGTCCTCGGCAGGCCATTCACTTTCATCTGTGATGCAATCCCATTGTTCAGGATAGCTAGGATTGGATTGTGGGACCAAATATCCATTGTGTGTTAATCTTTCAAAGCACTACAAGAAAACAATAGGATTTAACCAAAGCTATATAATTCTCCAACGGGATGCAAAATGTATCATAAAATACCTATGAGCATTAGTTTTCTTATCATGTATAAAGCCATCTGAATGCTCACCAAGCGATAATACCATATTCCTGAGTGCATGCGAATTACCATGAATTATCTTAATGAGCAGTTACTGTGAATGTTTGTAATGATATGGTAAATCTTTAAGATATAATGGTGGACATTCCTACAACCTCCCTCAGCAACAGAGGTGCACCTCTGCTTTTCAACAAAAGGAAAGGCCGGTCACTATGTGGCTAGCCTCATTATTTTCCCTATTATTAACTGAATTTAGAAACCCACGCAAGGGCACCAATTGGATTAGCTGAATTGCATTCTTTTGTTTCCACTATGTTTTCTTGCCAAAGGCAAGTGACGCAATCACTGAGATTTGTGTTGGAGGAGAATACACATTTAAACTAAATGTGGCCTGATGGTAGGGTGACCCTTAAGTTTGCACATTGTCAAAATGAGCTGGTATGTTCCTGTTGAATACATTGTTAAAGGTTAAGCCCTGCACTCTAGGGGCCCTTGGGGTATACAGTCCAACTAAATGTAACTTCGAGTAAGTAGAGTAATTATCTGGTGGAGGTGTTAAGGTCATGTTGTTAGCTGATATTAATAATGAGGATAATTATTCACTTAACGGATTATTAGGCTTTCTGTAAACCCTTGTTAGTGTCACACAGACTCAGGCTTTAAGAGAAGGATTCCAATTCCTCTTTCCAAGAGCTGATACAATTACTGAGGATTCCACAGGATTGCTTTTAGGCCTATACTTGTATGTGTATGTATGGGTCTGCTATGTGTTTATTTTTATTAGACTTTATTTCTGCTTTGAAATGCTTTTGTTAATCTTTTGCAGCTCTGGCTATCACGTCTGATTTGGATACCAGGTTTGAGGCTTCCTATCTCTAGGTTCCATACGGTCATCCACTATATCATCCACCATTGTTTCCCACCAGTAGCTGGTAAGGGCTTGTGAATGGGGTGGCAGAACAACAGGCTTTGTCTGTCTTCCAATCTGATTAACGGAGGTCTCATCCGGCCCAGTGGGTCGCTTACCTGGTGCCCTTAATCCTTTGACCTCCCCCGAAGGTCAGACTCCCCCCGAAGGTCAGACCCCCAGCTGATGATCCACTACTGCTAGCTCCCTGGACGTGGGGACAGGATGGGATACGCAGGTCACCCTTCAACCTCAACCTGACCTAGGAGTCTTGCATAATGAAGAGGTCGGTCAGCTGGATGCTTCAAGTCACTTTGCTCCATAATAGCCCCGCTGGCTGTGCCCCTGTGTTCTGTATAGGCCAGTGGGCTGAAGGGGACTGCCTGCTCCAGATGCAGCTCCAAAACAACAGTGGGCTGACCCACATTCGAGGAATATCACCCCTTCCGTGCAGAACTTGAATAATAAATACATGCCTGAAACACATATAGGACACGCTGTACATTTCCCTGCAGATGCCATACTTGTTGAAGGTGGATTTTCTTTGAGGCGCTGCGCTGAAAAAAAATATAATTGATATTTCCGAGTGTGGTCTCACCTCTTTAGCAGCCTGCCTCCCCTGCTTTTAACAACTTCTTTTCTCTGTCTTTCTTCCTGTGTGTGTGTCTACACGTTTGCCTCACGATAGTCACGGTGTGGAGAGCTGGTTAACCACACAGCGTTTCCTTCTAACAGGCAGGCAGACTGTGTGGACATCAATTACCTGTGCGTGTGTGGGTGTGTATGTGTGTATGTGTGTGTGCACGTGTGTGTGTGTGTGTGTGTGCCAGGCAGAAACAAGTGGCTCCTATTAACCCCGGTGTGTTTCCGCTCGCTTGGCGGAACACTCCCTCATCCCGGGCGCCTTTGGTGGAGATTGAGTGGTAATTCCTGGCCACAGCTTGTTGTGCCTGCGTGACTTAACTTAGGCACTCCGGAGATGGCGGCTTCCTTTTTGTCTCCAAGTGGCTTTCCTATTGATTCCCACCTTATCGGGTTCCACATGCCAAAGGGAAGGGAAAAGGGTTTGGCTGCTGCATGGAAAATAGGTGAGTTCCCTCCCCCCCCCCCCCCCGAGTACCTTCAGAGAGCTGTCTTTTGACTGTCTGCACAGCCATCTTCATCTCTGTGACTTTATGTTTATCTCTAGGTGGGATTGGAAACTTGAGATGACCCCTGGGGAGAGGATAGATCTGACTCGTATTGACCTCGTTTTAGGTTGTTGCTACTGAACACAGTCAGTCATGAAGACACAACCCCATATATTGGTATGCCATCTGCCATCATATTCAGAATCTCAGCTTACTTACTGTGCATTTTAACGTTGCCAAAAGAAGCAGCTGTATTTTTGTATTTGTCTCATCCGATCCCTACTTATGTCACTGTTATGGCATAACCATAAAAAAGCATCTCAAATATTTTCTTTTTATCCACAGATTTGATGGTTCCTCTAAAACAAATCTATTTTGAAGTAGACAGAATGAAGCAGAGCTACAAATAGAGTTTGTCATGGTGATATGGAGATGATGCTAAGCTGATGTTCTCATAATCCAAAACAAGTTGTATTATAGGCTGTACAGTGTGTGCTCACGCTGCTGCCAACTGCTCGCCAGAGATCACTGGCAATGTGAGCTTAGGCTGACGTCAAGGCAGCATTGATCTCCACCACAGTCCTTGGGCTGCCTTTTTGTGTGACCCCAGATCTGACTCACCCTGGAGTTCCAGTAACAATTTGTACCAAATCATTATTTTGGAAAAAGAAAAAACAAACACAATTTGTGTAACCACTGTAAATCAAAATGTGCGATATGCTATCTATTGTCTTTGTGCGCGCCTTCACCAGGCAGACAGGCAGTTAGTTGTCATGCCGGGAGGGCAGTAACCATGAAAACCCCCATATTGTGCACTGTGCCAAATCGGGAAACCCTATGATGCGGAATGGAGCCAAGGCTGCGCATGTGATTGGTGTTAAGCAGCGTGACAAGCAGGGGAAGGATTGCACCAGACCTGGAGGTTCTTGTCTCTGGGAAGGAATGCCATCGTAGCGCTCTCATTGGTAGAGTGCTGAAGATTCTGGGGGTCGTGGGGGGTGCAGCAGGGGGGCGCGTATAGGGGGAAGGGAAAGAGAAGGGTTGGGGAGAAGATGAAAACAAGCCAGCGTGGCTTCTCCAACCTAGTTATGGTTCATATCACACTGTAATTACAGCAAGGCTTTTTTTACTCACTTTGATCACTTGGGACTCTACAGACCCTGGTTTGGTGTGCCCCACTAATATGAACTCGATTCTCTCTGCCAGCCACATACATTTAGAAATGTTTGCTAAATGGCTGTGATATTTATGTCTTTCCTATAATATCTCTTGCAATCAAAGTAGCCAACATTGAAAAATATATGTTTGAGAATTGTATAAATGTTTTACAACTATCCTACATACACCCTTATTATCCCTCTGCGCAGCTTCAGTCGCTGCACGCTACTCCTTGACCAGGCTCTAGACTCAGCCGACACGCCCAGAGCTATATAAAGATGCAGCAAACTGTCAGAACGCTTCACTCCAAAGAAGTTCAATCCGTCACAGATGGGTTGTCTTTTCTGGGATCCACCTCGGTGTGCAGGAGAGTATGTGTTAGTAGATGGTGCAGCAGTTGTTGCTAGGATACACAACATGCTGGCTCTTCTGCAGTGAGCATAATTACCTGCTCCTTGCTCATTTAATTAGTAGTGGCAAATAAAACTCTTCAATGCACTTTCTACAGAGCAACCTGGAACTTTTTTTTGTTTTTTACATAGAAATAGTGTTATCTCAAATGAAATAGATTTTTCCAAGCAAGTTATTCTTCTTTTTTTTTTACCAACCAAAGACCGTGCAGGGATATAGTGGTGAAAAACAATTCAAACCAGGGAACGATTTATAATTTGTGTGCACGAATAGCTAATTCGTGCTCACATTTTGTGTAATTCCTGCGCACGTTTTATTTATTCTAAGCTATTGGCATATAGCCAACACCGCTTCCTTTCTTTCAGTTCAGTAATTCAGCGTCTGTATGGAGCCAGGTTGGAGACATAGTGGTGAAAAATAATTTAAAACAATTTATTCTTTGTATACACAAAACAGCTAATTTGTGGGAAAGACTTATAATTGGGAATGACTCATTTTCACGTTTTCTGTAATTCGTGCGCACAAAATTCATTAAAACGTTCCCACGTTTAGGTTAATTCGTGTGCACGTTTTATTTTTCCAAAAGGCATAGCAACATCAGTCCTGTTTTTTCGTCCGTAGACGCCCATAGATCGGGACAGTTCCTCCAATCATGGCCGCTGGCTTTCTACCTTAAGTTATATTATGTACTTATATATCTATGTATATCTCTATGTCCTAATATATTAGCAAATAACAAGCTGGTTAAGCGTGACGTTACACCATTAGTCATCATATTGACTCCTATTTGTCATTTAATGTCTCATCTCGGTAACCCATTCAGCTAGCTTGTTAAGACTGTTTAAGTTTAATGTTCATAATTACATTGCAGAGCTGCGTCACTCTCTATTGCGAGAGTTTTTCTATTTGTTACAAATATATTTACAAGGCAGCAAATAACTACATAAAGGGGAGAGAGACTGATCTCCACAATGCCCTTCAGAAGCAAAACTTTTTAAATTACCATGTTGGAGGAGAACCTCAGTGGTGGCAGCAGTCCATTTGCTACATGAATAAATTACATTGTGATTTACAGTAGGCTATGCTTGGCTAAGATTCAACTTTAAAAAAAATTTGTTAGGTTCCATATTTGTAGCTTTTTATTTGGGGGATGTCTGTGCATCCTCTTGCTTGTGTTGCCGTCAAGTCAAATATTCATGGGCAAAATCTTTTCTCTTAGGCTCTGCAAATCCACCAACTGGTAGTTCTGTTGTGCTGATGATTTTAATGATAAGTGTAACCCACAAGAGTATTGCAACATTATTAACGTGGATACAACAGCAAGCAAAGCTTTACCTACTGTGGTCGATATTGTTTATCCCTCCATATCCCAGTCAAATGGAACTGTATCAGAAATCAATGGGCTGGTCTAGCTGGCCTGGTAAAAGTGGAGCTGACAGCTGTTGATTGGTCTGTGCGTCCGGGCTCTTGAGTTCCCCATGTCAGCATCTCCCTGAACTCCCCAGAGAATCGAGGACTGGACGCCAGCGCAATGTGTTTAGTTTTGAAACATCCTGTTAATGGTTTTAATTTGCTCGGAATGAATTGAATTAGTTGGCCTCGAGAGGAGGTTGAAGTCGGGGCGATCGCTGGGGTAGAGTGCACCAGGCTGTGGTCTCAGCCGGGCCCAGTCTGACTGGTCTTGGTGCAATTAAAAATCAATCAATGGCAGCATGTGGGAAAAAATTAGACCAGGAACTCAGTAAATGTATAATTGTTACGCTTACACGGATACTGGCCAAGTGGCTGTGGTTTCTGTATTGACCTTTTTCTGCATGCTAAACAACCTCTTCCCCCATTGCATTATGCAAATGTTGATTCAATTTGAGTGGGCATCCCCTGATTCAAAATGACATGGAGCAGTACAGGCCTGCATTAACCTCCATTGCTGATGCACGGGAAGAGCTAACGGCTTCTTTGCTGTAAACTTCAAAGTGTTTCCTAATCACAGATTTACCGGGTCCTTTGTAAATATGTATCTTCCCAGTGTAACGCCTCCTTGCATGTGAAAGACACCACGTCCTTTTGCCTCTGGGTCACGTGAGATGTGGTAACCCAGACGACCAGGTTGGGGGTCACTATTGTCGGCGGGTGATGTCTGGGTGGCGGGCGCTTGCGGCGTTTGACCTTGTGTACTTCGAATATGCCGCACGCTACCGATCTACCCGCACTGGAGCACTTACGACCACTGCATTTGCTCTCTGTGAATCTAAAGACTGTTGCTAGTGGTGCACTCAACCACACACACAAACACACACACACACACACACACACACACACACACACACACACACACACACACACACACACAAACACAAACAAACAAACGCACACACACCTGGTTATTGGAGACAGCACATGCTGAAGGAGGATCCTCCCGTCCTATCAGGCTGTTGATAGGTGACAGAGCAGATGTTGGGGTTCAGCCAGTCGTGGAGCACATCCCCTTTCTGACAGGCAGCCACAGCCGGAGCTGCTCGCCGGGGAGCTGAACCTGACTTAGAACCAGCTATACACACACACAGATACACACACACACACACACACACACACACACTCTTCCTTCCCTGTTGGTCGATGCCTGGGCCCTGCCGTCAGTGTGTCGACACCTGTCCTCTCTGCGGGCGAGGCAGACAGATATTCATGCCACCTCACTACATCATGTAGACAAGGTCATTACTGCAGGAATCAATTGAGCACACAGTCTGACAGTCACGCAGGGTTTAGGCGACGCTTGTTTAGGGACACGGGCAAACACCGGGTTAGAATCACCCGGCGCCTTTCTTGTGGGGATAGCCCCTTGTCCACGGTCAATACCTGACCTCCACCAACCCCCTTTTACATATGTCACATTTCAGCTGTGGATTCAGTTTAAACGCATCTGACACAAATTGGATAAATGTTGTAACGTAGTAGTAGTAATAGTAGTAGTAGTAGTAGTAGTAGTAGTTATAATAATAATAATAATAATAATAATAATAATGCTAATAATAATATTCTTTAAAACTTAAATCTAAGAGTGCCTTCCTAGAAACCCAGTGAAACTTTACAAATAAAAGGAGGCATTATAACAAATACAAATGAAGTCAAAGATAAATCGAACAGTAAAGTTCAGTTCAGATAGTGAAAGGGGCCCTATTATGCTATTTTTCAGGTTCACACCTTTATTTAGGAGTTCTACTAGAATAGGTTTACGCATTTTAATGTTCAATAAACAATATATTTTTTCCAAACTGCCTGGCTCAGCAGCACCTCTATTTACCCTCTGTCTGAAACGCTACGTTTTAGCTCCTGTTTGGAAAACGCTGGACTACAAACGAGGCGTTTCAGGCAGCTCTGGAGCAGTGTTTTCTGTGAGAGAGCGTGGCTCCCTTTGGCATGGACTATGGGCTTTGTAACTTTTCAGGCCTTTTACATGCTCAAAAAGCTATATAGCATGCTAAAGGAAAGGGAAAAACCCTAAAAGCTAAATATGTCCCCTTTAAATCATGGTCTGACAGAACAAATATGCTTTTAGGACACGTTGTTTGACAACTACACTGGAAATTCCCCAAAATACATGCAAAGGATGTAGTTTTTTTACACTTGAAAATGGGAAGAGCAAGGAGAGAGCATTCAGAGTTTGCGTGTCCACAGAACAGCTTGAGAAACAGTTAGCGAGAGCGTCCAGACAATGGGCCCTTGGCCTGCTGTTTGTTTCGGTGACTCCCCAGAGGTTAGCCTTATGGTGCGGACGGTAACCCGTTTAAGTCCTCTGGCAGGGTGTGCCAGGCACCACTGTGACGAAGGCCTCTCTCTGGAGGAGGCTAAAAGCTGCCTCCCCTGGTCCCTTTGTTCCCTCACTCTGGTAACAGGCTCTGAGCCGCTGGAGCAGAAGACAATAGGGACCGTTGGCTGGGGCTAAGGGGCTAGTTCTGGTGCCGGGCCTTCCGCCTGACTGAACTCATTTCAGGGATGATTTGCCTTGACTGATATGAGCTGCCGGGATTAAGACGGAGTCTCTTTGTTCCTTATTGGAGGAGGGGTCAAAACAAGCTATTCGGAGCTTAGCCCCTGCCCAGATATATATTATTGCTGTGACCCAGCAGATTAGAATTTGAACACCATGGGTGATGCTCATCTTTGTGTGCATGTCGAGCCATTTTACAGACCTTTGGATGATATGGAGAGTGACGCGAGATACAGTCTTTGGACAGCTTCCCATTTCTCCCTTTAAAGGTTTAACTTAGCCCAGGGACTGGAGGTGAATTAATGGGTCAGTTGCTAGTTAAAAGAGAAAAATAATAACATAGAAATCTTTTTTTTATCTACTTGCTATCATGGCAGTTTCATTGTTTTCCTTTTGACATTGCCAAATTGGCATCATGCTTCAGACCGCGTCAGTTTAATGATGGCCGTGGTCTCCATACCTATTCTCGTCAGAGTTGACGAGTAACACTTGTTTCTATTTTCTGAACCTTCTAAAAGTGTTAATTGACTTCTCGGCCGGCGCGAGAAATAATAGCAAACATTTAATTAAACCGCGCGCCGCTTTCTCTCTCTGTTCCCTCTCTTTGTCTCGCTATGCTTTTCACCCTGTGCCCTGTGATAACATTTGCATATTTAAATTGGATCAACTCGACTGGGCTGGCCCCTCCTGCTGCATCAGGACGTCATCCCCAGCGCCCCTGCCCCCACCCGCTCCCCTCCAGCTGTGTTGCGCCAAAACCAGCACCACTGAAACACATGCTCTTGAAATGTGGACTGGCCAGGCAACAGCAAGAAAAATATTAGAAAAAAACATGGCATTAGCAGAGAGCTAGTCAATGTTTTATGAGCTCAGATAATTATGACGATCTGAAGTAAAAGCATTTTAAACATGTTCAAGTCAAGAAAGTTCCAAGGTGTCAACTTGTCAACTCAACAAGTTCAAAAGTTTTTTTTTATTTTACAAGATCACAGGTGTTCATCACTCTCTCACTTCCACTTTTGTCACACTGAACCTTACATAAAGCTGAGCAGATCCTAAAGCAACACCCATGAACCAATATATATTTATATTTCTGCCAATGTAGGCCTATCTATATCACATGTGACATAGGCGTGTGCATGTTTGCCTGTCATGCTAGCCATGATCTCTCCTATTGGGTTTCGATTTTAATACCCTACAAATGTGAAGTGTTCTAATACTTGTATATCTTTCAGATGTGGACGGCTGAGGTTTGTGTTGCATGCAATGCCTAGAGATTGTGCAGCTACATGGATGGTAGGGTATGAGTACATAGCTGGTGTATGAGAAGACTGATGTGGTGGGGAAGGAGTATTTACGAAAGTGAAAGTACCTGCCTAGGGTAGAACCCATAGATGTGTCGTTCATTTGGTTTTGAATTGATTAAATTCTCAGAGATGTAAAACTGGGTTGGTTTTACTTTATGTTGTGTGAATCTGTTTGAGTTTTGTTATGACTGTTTATCGCTGTGTCTTAGATCAACACTCAGCTGCAAAATGAATTCTGTTTTAGTAGGACATCTCCCTGACTAGATAGATAGAAGTTTTTTAGTAGATAAAAATTATTTCTCCCTTAGATTTTCTCTCCCCCGTATGTCTCTCTATCCATCTCTGTCTGTCTCTCTACCCCTCTTTGCTCTTTCAAGGTTCCCTCTCTTTCCCGTCTCTCTGTTTCTG
The DNA here is from genome assembly GCA_036023535.2 of Galaxias brevipinnis. Taxonomy (NCBI): domain Eukaryota; kingdom Metazoa; phylum Chordata; class Actinopteri; order Galaxiiformes; family Galaxiidae; genus Galaxias; species Galaxias brevipinnis. The sequence continues at coordinate 10,483 of JAVQIZ010225845.1, read as the reverse complement.
CTTCCCTCTCTCCGTGCTAATCAGAGAGGATCACAGAGAGGCTGTTGCTTGGAGAGAGCGTGTGCTGCTACTGTAGTCATCATTATGCCAGACGCTCCTTGGATCCTCTCTCATTATATGGCGCTGTCTTTCAAATGCACAATCTCAAATGCACAATTCTCTCCGTCTCCCTCTCTGTCTTTCTGTCTTCTGTCTGTCTGTTTATTTCTCTCTTCTTTCTGCGGTATATCACCTAAATGTCCTCCGTAGCTAGCTATCACTGTTATCCTGTCTCACCCACTTTTCCTAGGCTGTTTGTTTGTAAGCAGTGCTGTGTATCTGAATTGTGCTTGATTAGACTGGACTGGACAGAACTGAACTGGACTGGACAGAACTGGACTGGACTCTGGACTGGACTGGACTATGCTCTGCCCTGCTTCTCCTCCAAACGTCTGTCATTATGTGTGTCTGAGGTTCTAAATGGGAGCCCAGGCTTTAATCCCACACGGCTGATTCTCCCTAATCAGGGTCAGATACAAGCACCTTAAAGCCCTGCTAAGCCCTCTCTCTGTTCCTGACTTTCTTACTTTCTGACCTCCTGACTATGTCTCTCTCTCTCTCCCTCTCTCTCTCTCGCTCTCTCTCTCTCAATTTTTTTATTCTCTATTCCTCTATTGTCCCCCCCACTCTTTCTCTCTCTCTCGCTCTCTTCTGTTCTACCTGTCCAGCTCCTCTTTTTATACCTCCTCCCCCCATGTGATCATTGGTCCGTGTAGCTGATCCTAAGACAGGGTGGTGTTCTCCGAGCGTGTACACAATTAGACACAATTAGGAGGGTGAGGCAAGTGTCAAGACTGAGGTTAACCAGGGGGCGGGGCCTCCGCCGATGATGTCACCGCACCTGGTCATACAGTGGAGCGCTCCAGTGTCCACAGAGACGTCTGCCTATTCCCCATCTGGCAGGTTCCTTCTTACATTCTTGGAATGGTGAACAGAAATGCCCAAACTACATCACTGTTGTTTAAGATGTGCATATATATCTATATATATATATATATATATATATATATATATGTATATATTTACCATGATAGGCTGAATCAATGTTCAATATTACCACTTATTAACACTGTCAGTATGCCAGTGGTACACGGGCCGAGTTGCCAGAGCCTAGTGCTGGCCCACAGCGGGGGAGGGGGAGGGAGGCCCGTAGGCCTAGCAGGGCAGCAGCGTCAGATGAGCTCATTTGTTCTGCGCTGCTCCACAGCAGGCAGGGGGGAGACGTGCCTTTATCAAGGTAATGGCTGTGAAATGACCAGAGTGGACATGGAGGTCTTGTGCTTGTGTGCATGTGTGTGTGTGTGTGTGTGTGTGTGTGTGTGCGTGAGTTTGTGCGTGCGTGTGTGTGTGGGAGGGCAGTGTGAAGTGGGGGGTGCTCTGCGAAGAAGCAGTGGGGGAGGGTCATTATGCGCTTGGTGTGGTCCCCTTGGTGAAAAAAGGAGGTGCCCCCCCCCCCCCAACATTCAGATTGAAGGATTCTGGGAAATTGTCAACAGGCACTTTTCCGTTATGTTTACTATAGACACTGGAAAATACTTGTCAAGAGTGGCACATGAAATGATTACCGTGAGTTTGATGTTTTATTATGGAGGATATCTTATTGAGAGGGTGGCTGAGGGGAGAATGACTTGCTATTGTTGGAGTGACGGACATCCAGGCTGCTTTATGGCCAGATTGATTTAGTGGGCCTCTCTGCAGGATATCAGATTGATGGTGTGGTTTCATGGAGTTCCCGGCTCCCCTGCCATGAATATTAAGGGCCATAGGAGGCCCACTGACTGGCTGGAAAGTCTTTGGCTTGAATATCATACAAGGTCAAACTGAGCTGCCATCAATAATTCATAGTGATTTACAATACCCTACAATCGTTCCAAAGCTTTTTTTTTTAATCCTGAACTGGGTTTCTGTATTTTTCCTTTGAGAAAAATCGCTTGGATCTACACTGTATGGACGCGGACGCACTCTCACAGACGCACACATACACTCACACACACACAGACACATACACACACACACACACACGTACACACACACACCCACCCACACACACAAACGCAGCTATAAGAACAACTTAGATGTCCATCTCATCAGTGGCGGCTCATTGTCTCTGTGAGCATGAAAGCGGACACTGACACCCACCCACACATAAACACACACCCCCTCTCTGCCCCCTCGCTCTTGCTGCCTGCCTGCCTGCCTGCCTCCACGGATGGGAGAGTGGGTCAGCTTCAGTGAGTCCTCTGAAAAGGAGAACGCGAGGGATTGAGTGATCGAGGAAAAGGAGGGGGGGAGGGGGGTTCATACAGAAATACAGAGAGGAAAGACGGGCGAGCGGGCAGGAGAGAGAAGGAAGGCGTGAGAGACGGTGGGAGAGAACACGTGGGTCCGGGACGCACAGGGAGGCAGGGCAGCGGCAGCCAAACACACCGAGCAAGAACAGAGAGCGAGCGCAGAGAGGGAGACCGGAGAGAGAGAGAGAGAAAAAGGGAGGGCAAGTGGCTCTCTGTGTGCTGTGTGTAAGAGTGCATGAGAGAGAGGCAGGGAGTGAGGGAGGGAGGGAGGGAGCGAGAGAGGGAGGGGGGAGGAGGTGCTGCATCAGCCCCGGCACACACAGGACAGAGCAGCGCCAGCCGCACCAGTAGCAGTAGCAGCAGCAGCAGCAGCAGCACTGGGCTGACAGGGCTCTATTGTTCCCTGGCTTCCTACGACACAGCCTGTTCCTCCCTTCACTGACCTGCCACAGAGCCCCGCAGAGCGGACAGGAGGACGAGAGGAGAGCGTCCTGTTCACCCAGGATTACCCGTCCGAAAAGGAGCCGGAGCCGGAGGGACAAAAACAAAGCGAGTGGAGAGCACACTTTCACGTCTCTCCTCCCCCCCTCCCTCTTTCCCCCTGCTCAGCGGAGTGCGAGAGGGGGTTTCACCCGTTCCTGTGCTGCTGGGTCTCCTAAACTGAGATTTCCCTGGTTGTCCCCCCCCCCCCTCCCACCCCTCTTTCGTGGTGCGGATCTAGTTGCCGTGCGAGAGCCATGGGGCTAGCCGGCAGAGGGAAGGGGATGCTGGGGCTGTGCAGAGGGGCTCTCCCCCTACTCTGGAAGTTAGCTCTGCTCATCGTCTCCGTCGGCCCGGAGGTCAGGGCACAGACAGCGGAGTACACCAAACCAGTTTACCTCTGGCAAACAGGTAAGGCGCCGCGCTGTTCCCATTCAAGGTGTGACTGGAAATGTTGCTGGAGAGTTGTGCATGCCAAGTCTGTTTCTCGCCTGCTGCTCCAGCAGAGATCATCTCTATGCAATATTGATATGAAAAAGATGTTTGTGTACTCTGGGCTTGCATATTGATATCGTGGAAGTTACTGTGTCCTTCCTCCCTCTGAAAGTCTGCCTGAGAGCAGTGCATCTGGGTTTGCCATGCTACTGTAGGCTCTATTGGTTTGTTGGCTTAGTGGTTGATTATTTGGCCCTTCTGGGAGATATTTGCTAACGCACTTCTCCTTCCTCATGCAAACGGGGCTCCCGCCTCCCAAAAGAGATTGAGAAGGAAACGCATCCTTTCAGGAGGTTTTCTCCTAAACAAAGATAAGTTGCTGACCATCTTCCCGGTGTCTGCCAAACACCGCGGTGGGTGCTGCTTGCTGGCATGGGATGCACTAGAGCCGTCGTACCAGCGTTGCCTTCCTTTTTGACCTGCAGTCTCAGAGGCTATCTGCCTGGCCTGGGAGTGTGGCGGCGTGCCGCCTGACCGCTCCACTGACTGTCCTTCCTGTTCAATGCGTCCCACAGCCATCTCTGGCCAGTGGGACGATGCTAAGCACGCCATTGGCCTCATTCATCATCCTCTGAAGTGTGGGCAATTGATGAGGCGCAGCGCTGTGTGTCTCCGTGCAGGCAGGGAGTGTGTGGGAGGCTCGTGTGTGTGTGTGTATGTGGAGCATTCTGGTGCCGTAATCACACTTCTTTCTCTCTCCTCTTATACATTTGCAATGCGGTTGTATTTGAAAAGCTGTTTTATTCACGTAAAAGCCAATATGTGGTTTTTTTCACGTGTGTGTGTGTGTGTGTGTGTGTAACGTAGTGGCGTTTAGTGTGTGCTGTGTCTTCGAGGGGGGGCTGCGCCCCCTCCGCTGCTGTTTTTGGGGTGTTGCCTCTCTCTCTCTCTTGGAGTGAGGCAGCCTCGCGGTGGGATAACAGCACATGGTCCGCAGGCCGCATCCCTCATGCATGGGTCAGCGAGCAAGGACGGGGGGGGGACTGAGGGAAGGAGAGGGGAGGCAAAGGATGGATACTCCTGACCTGTGTGGACGAAAAAGGACAGTCCTTTAGACACACTGGGAGATCAATGTCCTATCGCACTGCTACCTCAGCTGGAGAGACCTCCCCCCCTCCCCTCCCCTCCCCTCTTGAGTCTCCGGATCAATTGTGCTGGTCTCCCTGGGACCCTGAGCCCTGAGTAGTGAGGCGATCAATGCCCCGTGCTCCCCTCCCTGGCCGGGTGCGTGCTGCAGCAGACCCACACTTACCTCGCCCTGTACGTGTAGCCCGCACCGGATCAATGCAGATCTCTGATAGAGGTTGTGCCACAGACTGACGAGGCTCCTTTAGTTTGCTCAGACTGGGACTGCACAGGGAGCAGTGTACTAAAGCTCATGACTATATGCCCGTGTTCTATAACGTTGGTTGTTGATCTGATTCAGGGTCAGTTATGAGGACAGTGGCTGTATTGAGGTCCCCCCGCCGTATTGGACATGAATAATCACACCATAAAGAGTGATTCATAACACCCTTAGTGCTGCCTTGTTTATTGTTGTGCCATGGCTTTTATGGGTGGCCCAATCTCCCCCTCCATTATGGTACAGGAGACCCCATGCTATTGTGTTGTTGCCCCCTCCCCCTTCTCCCTCATTTTCCCCTCTCTCTCTCCTCTCTATCTACACTCTCTTTCTAACTCTCTATCTCTTTTTCTCTCTTTCTAACGCTCTCTCTCTCTCACACACACACACACACACACACACACAAAAACACACCCTATCTCCCCGTTTAAAAGTGCGCTGCAGAGAGTGGGAGATTAAGGATGGCGAGCGAGGGGAACAGATTGGCCAGGCCAAGCTAACCTAGATACAGGCTCCATGTTTGTGTGCCTACTTGGATTTGCCGGATAGGGATACATCCGAGGGGAATTCTGTAACTAACGGGATGGAGGCCCAGTGGGAGCTGTACGCGCTGGTCACCTGGTCACCTGAGATACTCGTCTCACGTGGGGCAACCCGTTTCTTTTTGTCTCGATGTTTGTCCTTCGTGTCTAAAACAACACGGTCCAGCAGTGGTTGTGTTTTTCTCTCTCTCCGTCTCGGCATCTTGCATCAGGTTTCAGGGAGCCAGGAAGGAAGGGTGGCTGGAGGTTAGGGTCTCACCTGGGGCATACCACACTCTTTGAAGGCAGAGCAATAAATTGTTTGTGTTGACAAACGAAGGCGTGCCTGGCCCAGAGCACCGCCAGATATTAGCCGGCATGCAGGAGCAATATGCTGGAAAGGGCCAGGAATTCCCATATTTCCCACAGGAGGAGGATATTCATGCAGGTGATGAAAGAGGGAGGGTTGTACATCTACTGTGGATGAGGGGATTTGAGCATTCATTCCATCCTGTTAAAGCCTTTCTAGTCATCACCACACACAGACACACACCCTTTAAGAGCCTTAAGTGGGCAAACATGACTTTGCCTAAAGACTCTTCTATGCTGCGGCGTTGGCTATGTTGCTGTAGGCTACAGCATGTTGTTGGCCCAGTCTGGTCTGTAGTAGTTAAACAGCCTTGGGCTGTTTAAACGTATTCCTCCTCTATGCTGCTCCCGTGCTGCTGCTCATTGGAAGACACGGCCTCCTCCTCCTCCACCAGGCCAGTGGCTCCTCGGCCTGAGTGACAGACGTGACTGCCTGCCTTGTGGCCCCTTTCGGTGCGACGACAAAAGGCCTCCCCGCTAGATGACCTCCGCCGTGGCCCCTCCGCTGACTCGGTCTAATTGACGGGGGTGGATCTCTGACCGCTCTGTGGTCCGCCCTGAGAAGGAAGCCTTTGATCCTGCCCTCCCCGCCCACACCAGGCTGGCCCCTCCAGGCTGCGGGACGGACGCGCGGCGTCTCCCATTGTCACCTCAGCTCTCACAGATGCCGCGGCCTACGGGGCTCACAATGGTGGAGCCTTTACGGTCGCGCACAGCCCCTCCCTTTGTCCCCCGTACGCCCTTCCTCCATCCCCTCTGTCGGACGGGCTGATCTTTGGCCTCTCAGCTGGATGAGATCTCACTGGAGCATCACCCCACGGAGGAGGGGCAGGGAGGCTGTACCGCCCGCAGGGGCCAAGTGCCAAACACTTAATTCAAGCATTTCCATTTGGCTAGCTTTGTGTTTTTTGTGTGTGTGCTTTGTGTCTTTGTGTGTGTGTGTGTGTGTAAATGTGTGTGCACGTGCGCACGTGTAGGACCACCACACAGTCAGTCTCATTTTGGTTCCTTTGTGCGCCATCAAAGTTAAGCACAGGCACTCAATGAAAACATATGGGCATTCACAAAATAATTAGAAGCTGCTTGTTGATGGGAAATGACCCTCTGCCATCAGATTGTATTGTGCGCCGGAGCTGAAGGAGGGTTATCAAGGCATAATGGAAGGGATGAAATGATTTCTGTTTTCCCCGGATTCATCAAGTGCCAAATTGCCGCTATTATTTGGGGGGGGGGCTTGTGGAGAAAGAGGCGTCCAGCTGTTCAGTTCTACTTGGCTAGCTGCCCCAGGTGGAGAAGCTGGTGACAAGAAACACACACACACACACACACACACACATCCAAACACTCCTTCTAGCGTATCAGACACAAGCCAGCAGACAGGCACTTGCACCAAACTCCCTTTTCCTGTCTTTGTTCTGCTGTCTCTTTCTCTGCGCCATGGTCCGCTTCTTTCACAGCGTAGGGACCTTCTGCTTTTCTCTCAGCGTGTCAATCTGTTCCACTGTGTATCCCTGATGTTGGCACATACACTAGCCCATCTCCTCCGTCCCTCGAAGAGCCAGGAGGAATTTCTAATTAGGTGGCCGTGAATATTGGGGCCGGAGACAAAAGCCGAGGGACACTGTGATTCGTTCTGCACCCACCTCCCCGTTCTCCACTGTCCTTTGTGCTCCCTCTTTCTCTCTCACTTTCTGTCTCTCTTTCTCTCTCTCTCTCTCTCTCACACACACACACACACACACACACACACACACACACTGAGCCAACACACAGACACTCAGACACTGCAGGTGTTCCCCCATCGTTTCCCAGTGTAGGTGTGTGTGTCGTTACGGCTGTGAGTGTGTGTGTGAGTGTGTGGCGTACGTGCCTCATTACTCTTAGCCAGGGGCTCTATAGTAGGCAGAGGGGGGTAGTGGGAGTTGTGAACCTGTCACTATCCCACCTCGAGCCACTGGTCCTGAGCAGCCTGAGTAATTACACAAGGAGTTGGCTCCATTCGATCTGGCCTCTGCTATGGACCGTGGCCACTGCTGCCGACGACAAAAGGCTCAGACCAAGCAATGGCAGCCGGGTAATTACAAACTGCTCCTCCTAAAGGACGATGTTACAGCCCTGCAAGATGGATCCCGAATTTCGGATGACCTCGATAAGCGGGCAGGTCAGCCGAGGGGAAGTGGGCGCCGTCCAACGTCTGCGCGGGCGCATGGGAAAGTAAGGTTGTCCGGGCTGGAAACCCAGAGTAACCAGATTACAGGGATTCTTCTAGTCGTTCTGGTGCACCAGGAGGCTGCTCTGGGTCTAAGTCCTCCCCCTCTGGGGCGCTCACGTTTCCAGGGCCGGCTTACTGGCCCGATGGAAAACGTGCCGGATGGATTGTAGTAAGCAGCCTAAAGAGCTTTCCAGCAACACCTCGGCAACCTGCTTCCTCCCCCCACTCCTCCCGCCGTCCTTGGGCCCCTAAGCAGACTGGACACACGAGCTGGACCCTGAGCCCCTAAGCAGACTGGACACACGAGCTGGACCCTGAGCTCCCCCCTCCCCCACCTTTCAGGGGAAATCCCCTCTCTGATCCTTTTACTCTCTCACATAATGTAACTCAGTCATATATGCACACGCCCACACGGCGTCCCGCACGCAAACATGCTATAGCACCGTCCCAGGATACAGCGACTTGAACCTCCTCACCTCCTCCAAAGGCTAGGAGATAAGTCGAGTATTTGTCACTCAAACCTCAGACCCCTTCCCCCACACACACCTTCAACCCCCCACACTCACACACACGGGGTGCAGAGATGCCGCAGCCAGTGTGCTTGGTTAGTGTAGTGTGTGTGTGTGTGTGTGTGTGTGCGTTTGGTGTGATATAAATAGCTAGGGCGCTGACACAGGCAGAGACTCACCTCTGGCAGGGAGCGCTTTGCAGCAGGACAATTGGAAGCAGGAAAGAGAAAGGCACAAAGAGAAGAAGAGAATATGACGGGTGAACGAACTGAGGCCATATTTACTGACGGCATATGAAATTGGCTGGAGGTAAACAAAGTAAGGTTTACCGTGTATGCTATTTCCGCACGCGTGTAGGCAGGTTTGACTTTCCCAGGCTAGTAAACAGACCCACAAGCCCTCAGACACAGGCACATTACCACAGCTCATTAATACATTATTCATCTGACTCTCCAAGGTAGCCATTCCCCTGGAAGACTCCGACATTGTCAGCAGTCAAGCTCACTCTTAACTAGACCCAGAGCGAGTCGCCAGAATTAACGTCTAAACACAGACGACATTTTTAAGGAAGCTTTTCGGTTCTGGGTCAAAACAGACAAGCGCGCCCCTCAATAAATGATGCTCTAGTGGTGAGGTGTGTGTATGTTGAGGTCGCTCGGTGGGAGCCATGTGCTCTAATCAGTTAGGGGAGGTTAAATCTAGCTCAGCACAGCAGTCATAAAGCACTCAACGGCAGAACAGAAGTTTGGGTTCAATTCAATGCTATGATATGCTATGCTATGCATGCTGACATATTTAAGGCGCGCAAACGACCACACATCCTTTCAGATTCTTCCATAAAAATCCAAATGAGCTATGGGATGGGGATTACTGTACGCTGACAAGAGTTTGGTTAGATAGATTGATTGATGAGATTTATTGTTCTCGAGGGAGAACCTTATTGCCCACCCACTAGCTTGATCTTCCAAATGTCGATCAAAAGCTGTTCATTGGTGAACAATTATGCAATGGGTTTGTTTCTTTTCACAATTTTTTTTGCCAGCTACTATCCAGTGAATTGTGAAATGTATTAATCAACCTTTGCATACCCTTTGAATTGTGGGATATGCGTGTTTGTTTTAGTGATGCCCTGAATCATCAGAGCCGACCTGATTGGAGGTGGCTGTCGGCCAATGGCCAGATACCTTTATGCAGCAGACTGGGGCTGGGGTCAACTGCTTGGCAGATAGATTTTAATCTACGCTATCTGCTGCAGGACAAGTTGGCTGACCACCAAGCCCATCCTGATCGGTGGACAGAAGGTGTGATATTAACTCTGTGTGTGTGTGTGTATGTGTCGGTGGTGCTTGGCGCTTAATCACTGGCCCCTTGAATAAGGTCTGCCAACAGTAGAGTAGATCCTCAGGGTGGGATTGCATTCTCCTCAAAGTGTTTTGTACGTTAAAAGGATGAGAGCGTGACCCGTGACCCCAAGCTGCTTCCCGCGGTGAACCCGGGATTAACCAACCGATGTCCGGCGCATGTAAGGTGTGGGAGGCCTATGCTTGTCTGCAGAGTGATGAAGCACTACGTCGGGCCAGACAGAAGAAGCCACTCTTTTTTGGTCACATCCTCTTATAGGGAAAAAAATAATCGGCAGACAGAGCTTCCTCTTTTATGCATCAGAGCTAATAAGCTCTTGATGTTCTGTGCCCATACACATGCACTCATTCACATATAAATGAGAACACACCACCACCGAATTCACATGCACTTGAGAGCACCACTTGATATGATCCAAAGCATCCAGTTCTGTTTTCGCCGTTGTTCCCAGGGACAGACCCATAAATACCCTGCCATTGGTACAGTGCTCCACATCCAATCAAAAGTGGGCCATGGCCCAGAAAAGGCAGTGTGGACTAGTGCCAGAGTCAAAGTAAACCCCAGGTATTCTAGGAACTGTTGTCAAGAGCCACACACTGTCTGTTCCTGTGCTCCTCTAATGCATCACGGCCGTCCTAGTGCCTCTCTCCCCGGTGTCCTCCAGTCCGCCCACATGGTGTGTGCATCGGAGAGCCGATATGAAATAGATCCTTCAAATTGGACAGAGAGGCCGCGTGGACGTGAGGAAACACTAACTTTGGCGGGGGGGGGGGGGGGGGGGGGTTACAGGCGGGTTTGTACACTGGCCTGGGTTTTAATTGATTTAAAGGGGCCCGCCGATTAATAATGGTTAGTGCTGCCGG
>JAVQIZ010225834.1:0-16956 GCA_036023535.2 Galaxias brevipinnis | reverse complement strand
GAGAGAGAGAGAGAGAGAGAGAGAGAGAGAGAGAGAGAGAGAGAGAGAGAGAGAGAGAAACAGCTCCTTCCCTCTGGTCAGGCAGGCCGGGGCAGTCAGCTGTCCAGATGTATTCCCCGCCCTCTCAGGTAGCCACTGACAGCAGGCTCCTCTGTGTTATGAATTTATGACAGGAAACTGGTGGACCTAAATATAACTGCACTGAGGGCCTCTCTCACTATGGCCTGAATTTCAATCAGGGAGGTTTTAATGACAAATGCAATACAGCTCCTGAGTTTTAAACAGAAATAAAATATGAAGGTGTGAATTTGGTAAAAAGCTACAGAAATTGGCATGACCATACAAAACAGAAAAGGTTGGCTGGTTAAATTATCTGCTGTCTTTGAAAATACATTTTCATTAATTGTTTTTATATGAATAAGCAATTTGGAATCATATTGTTATTTTGGGGCTGTGGAATTTAAATTGGACAAGAACAGCGGATGTCTCTGTGACTGATCATCTTCTATAAAAATAAGAATCTTTTTTTGTTTCTCGATGAGATGAAAAGGGGCTTTCGGTTTCCCAAAGTTTGCTGCCAAACTTTTTATTAAAACTCAAACTGCAATTAAACAAAGGCCTTTGAGGGTATTAGTGGGGCCATGCTATAAAGAGGCTTTTGTCGTTAGCCACAGGATGAAGGGGATCTGGTCTAGCGTGAAACCCAGCCGTTGGATATGAGCCCTATCGGAGGTCACTGTTCATCATGCCAGTGGGGACAGAGTCGGAGGCTCCCACTGACAGCCAGAGACGGGGATTAGGCAGCCAGGCTTTCAGAGTCTTCAAAGGGGCGGAAGAGAGGGGGCAAAAGATGCGGTTTCTTTTGGCTGTTTGCTCTCGTTCCAAGCAGTTATTTGAGGGAGACCCCTTTTATGAGGCCGCACATCTCCACTGAGGGCACCCTTTGAGCCACCGGTTCTGTTCATCAGGGTGTGTGTGACAGACTGGCTACGTAAGCTGTGGAAGTGGACTCAAAGAGGTGGAAATGGGTCGGGCCGGATGGGAGGGGTGGCACCGTGTTTGATCGGACAGGGCAGGGTTGTGTGCTCAACCACTTCCTCACTAACACATCCATAGCACTGATTTAGCCAGGCTATTCCTTCAGATTATGAATAAGAAGTTTTACAGAAGGTCATTCCATAGATGATGGAAAACTAGAATGATTACCTTCCCCTTCTAAGATCAATCATTGGTGGATACAAGGCAAGGTTATTTCATACCATTTAAAAAATTTTTAAATGTGGCTTGTAATGCGTAACTTGTAAAAAATACAATTTTCGTACTCATTTGTTGCACTAGAATGAACCTGTAAAAACACCGCCATGCCGACGACTGCAGAAACTCACAACACAAACACACACAAACCCCCAGCTGTTGACAGGGCCTGGAGGTTGTGTGATAGTGGAACCTGGATGAGAGGCTGTGGGCTGGAGAAGGGGACGACAGGATGTTGGCAGGGCCCACAGAGGTGTGGTGATGATGGGGCACTGGGTGCACCTGATCATACAGAGACCCTCCAGAGGGGCTCACTCCATTGGCCTAGCTCGGGTCATCACTGCAAGCCCATCACATGGGTTTTTTTCCATGAGAGGAAAGCACAGATGGGAAGGTACTGTTCTCAGGGAGAGGCCGGTTGAACTGTATCGGGACTGCTGTACAATTTATTCAGTTAGGTTTTCTTGTGCGCGCCATCCCATATCAATGAAACATTGGAATTACATTTGGGTTTAACAGGCAGGCTGATGTGGTCACTGACCATGGAGGTTAATATCTAATATGGTTGATTTGGTGTTTTGTTTTATTAAATGGAATGGTGTGTTCTCTTCAACAATACAGCTGGAGAGCAGGCGCCAAATCCAACTGGGTTCGTAATCGTGGCTTTTTCCAGTCGGTGAGGCGGCTTTGAACGGATTTTATGAATCAGTTGTTATTCGTTCTCGGTGAGGGGGAGTTCTGAGCCGCATGTCATCCAATACCATCAAAAAACACGGCTGAAGGCATCCCAGAATCCAATTTGTATGTTTAAGGGATCAGATATGCTAGAATAAATGTAGTGAGATGTTTTAAGCTCTAAATAACCAGCCATTGGCCATATCCCTCAACCTACCACACTTGACTATGTTGGAAATAAATATTACCCTGTGTCTTGGAACGTCACCTCAGGCTCAGGTAAGAACAACAACCCTGCCCTCCACCCTCCTTCTGACTCAGACACAGCTCGCACAGAGAGACCTGGTTTAACCTAGCCACGGCCCACCATCTTTCAACACCTACTACTGCCAATGCAAGATGCGTGGTCCTATTTAGCCTCCAGTCACTCACCGGGGAGACCAGGGAAGCAAAGGAAATATCCTGTGGTGTTATTACTGAGTGATCAGCGAGATGGATTTGCTTTTGAACACAGTAAGATTATAGTTCATTTGTGCCACCATATAATATTTAATCAATGTAGGCCATTTGAAGCAGAGGCTAGGTCACCTCTTATTCAAACGCTGCAGGTTCTCCACTATATACGTATTAGTCAAAATGATCTGTCTGGCGGATTCTGGCAAATCTAACTATAATCGTTTGTTTATAAGATGTATGAAAGGATTTGTGAAATCAGCTTTATCTTCAGAATGCAGCAGAGGAAAAGGTTATGTCTCAATTAACCACTCAACCTGGAAGAGCTGATCTTTGGGATATCCTTCTACAGGGAACTCAGACATCCTGGATTGTTTGCTGCCAGGAAAGAATCTCTATGGAGACGCATAGTTTGAGGGTGGGAGACGGAAGAAGACATGAACACACTGTAGCGCACAGAATCTCCAAGTCCCCAGGACCATATCCACTGTAGCTGAGCTGCCAATGCCGGAGGGAAGTTATGATGTTTTCCTCTGAAACGTTTATCACTTTGGAGAAAGGAGAAGTGAGAGGGAGGTAAGAGGGATAAATCAGGCACTGCTCTGCAGACCAAGACCAAGGAGGAAGAGAGGCAATGGAAAGCAAAAGAACAAGAGAGGAGGTGGATGAGGGGGGGAAAGACCAGGCGGGGTGAGAGAATGAAGAAAACAGAGGAACAAAATAACGTTTATTCATTCCAGGCAGTCAGGCAGCCATTCATTTAGTTAGTCAGTCCCTCATCCAGTCACCCATCCAGCCAGTGAAGCCTGGGAGTTATGGGTTACAGGAAGCCTCCCTCTAGGCTTGGACGGAGCTGCAGACGTTGGTCCCTGCTCTGTTGTCCTGCGTCACAGGCCAGCTGGGATGCTTCTCCTTCATGCTCCCTCGGAAATGTGGAGTGAATCAACACTGGCCTCTCGCTCCAGGGAGACCACCGATGCCCCAATCAGACGTCAAAGACTAACCACAGACCACAGGCATCATTTACGGTTAAGTGAGACAAGGGTTTCTGGAGCTCCCCCACAGACACTGGCTGTCTCTGCCCTGATTTGTACAGCTATGTACAAGCGATACAAATACATTTGTACATGTAAGACAAATAAAGGCATCCACCCACTGTCATAATTGGTGTCTATAAATGACAGTCTGAAGGCAGAAAATAGAAGAATCGTTGGTTTGCATTTGAAACCATGATAACATACGAGATGGTTCTGATACAGTCACAAGAAACAGCCCCTTTCAAACTAGATTTATACTGTGACATACACACCATTTAGAGCAACATTCTTAGGCAAAGAAAAAGCTGTCTGCATTATAAATATGCATGACAGTGCTGCCAAAATGTTTTAAAATGCAAAATATGTGTGTGTGTGTGTGTGTGTGTGTGTGTGTGTGTGTGCATGTGCTTGTGCATGTGTACGTGTGTGTGTGTGCATGTGTACGCGTGTGTGTGTACATGTGTGTGCATGTGTGCCTGTGTTGATTAGAAAGTGACATTATTAGAACAAGTTGGTCAGTTATTATAACAACGAGAAGGCTTGGGGCTTCTTTAATATGGCAACATTGTGGAAACAAAGAAGCTGCTTCACCCCAGAGAGTGGACCGAGGAGCACCATGAGATAAGAGCTCCAACAAGCCTGGAAAACCTGCCTTACACCCAGCCTGTCCCTCTCTGTCTGGGAACCCAACCTTTCCCAGAGCCTCTGCCCCTGACCGGGACAGGTCCCTGCCAGCCTAGGCCCTGGTGCACGGGGCTTTCAGGGCCTATTATAACCTATCCATCACAGAGTCAACTGGAATACCACAGGGCCCGCTGTGCTCAGACTCAGTGACATTTATGTTGGCACCAGCACCAGCACTACGCAGGCAGCACAGCCAGCCCTCGCTGAGTAACATGGGAAAAGTGCCCCCGGAGCGGCCATTCTAAAGGGGATTACCATCAGTCCACGTAACCCAGCTGATAAGACCGGCTTCCCATGAAAGCCCATGGTAATGAGACAACAATGTCCAGGAACTATCGTGACACAGCTGGGGAAGGATTGCGTAAAACACTACTAGCTCTGACTCCATATATTATCCAGAACAATGTTTTTTCTCAGTATGCTGATGCAACTTTTGGCTCACAGGGTGAGAGATAAATAGGTGTTGAAACATTTTATGACATTTTAGTTGGCTAATTATTATGTGGAAGTGGCTGTACACATAGCTAGAAAGCCCCCTGACCAGATCCCAAACGTGATTCATGTCACAGCTGCAGGAAGTTACAACACACAGACTCCAAATCATCTCTGCTTGGTCTTACCCATTGGGAAGCACACAGCATTTTAGGATTAGACTTAGTTTAGATCCAGATTTTTACATAGGAAAATAAATATGGACAGCTGTAATTGGTCTCATGTAGCTTCTGTTCTATGGCAGTTGGACAGGGTGCCCCTAAATTGGCGTCAGGGTTACCTTGTTGTTTTGTACCTCCTGTGTCTGCAGCAGAGCCCCATAGCATGGTGATCTGACGAGACATCCCCACAGTCTCTGATATCTTCACCACAGAGGTTAAGGTGGACAAAACAGCATGGGCTCAGCAGCAGACAGTGTGGTGGGGCTCTAACCCCACGGTACACCTCACCTTACTCCACTCACCATATCTGGAGTGGAAAACCGCTCGGTCTTTTAACGATCCCATTTAAGAGCAACCGAATCTCCCGTTTACTCCTTCCAAGGGATTATCATCTTAAATGGGGTGCATCCCAAGGCTGGCTGTCGCCCCGTCCTCGTTTTACGTGATGGATGTCTCCCATCTGTGGGGTTTGTGTACCGTAGGTTTCATTAAGTGGCAGTGATGGAGGTTGACGTGGAGGTTAAGGTTGAGGTTGAGGTTGAGGTTGGCAGGGTGGGGGAGATGTTTTCGCCCAGAGGGGAGGCCAGAGGGGTTGGGGTAAGATGTTGCCATCCATGCTGAAAGGACAGCTCCTGAAGATCTTCATCTGAGGGTTGTTTGTCTTTACTGCTCTTGGGACGGAGGCTGATAAGTGGAGGGAGATTTATGACCGGTCCTCCGCAAAGCCCTTTAGATTATACCCGCATTGGCCTCACCTCTGAAAGGCCCGACTCACAGCGGAAAAATAGATAGTGATCCTGTTATATAATGTTACGGGGAAAACAAGTCCATGTGTAATCACTGGAAATAGGATTTCTAGGAAAAATCTGACAAATATTTCCACCCACCTCAGGTGGAGACAAATCTCTTCAACACTAATATTGTTATACAGTATGTTGGATGCTTACTATCTCTTCATCTACAGGACTTTCTGGTAAATTGATGGAGCTAAGAGGCACTGTTGTTTCTGATTTTTTATTATAACACTAGCCAGTTAAGCCGTCTTTGTGACTGAAGCTCCTGCCATCCTCGCACCAACAATGAACCTTCTTTCAAAGTCATTTAGGTCTTTTCTTCTTGCCATCTTGATACAAAATCAGAATCCATTGGACCCGCTCAGCACATTTCTATACATGCCACAGAACATTATTGGATGTTAATGGTTAATTGTCCCATGATGCAGTGCACCTCTGTGTGTGGAAGCATCTGCATTTGTTATGTTTCTCCACTCATTCATTCAGGTTTTTCCTTCAATTTATCTGAACATCTATACATGTTTATAAATACTGCATTACGTACTGCATACTTTATATATAAATAATAGATACATAAACTGTAAAAGTATAAGCTTGTCAATAAACAATGTATATTTAATCATTTTAGATTATCGTAAAGGAGTCGTTTTGAAAAATAAAAGCTTTAAAGACAATCTTCACCAAAAGCCAGTAGGATTTTCAGTCTGAAGCCAGAGACAGCCAGGCCTGAATTGTGAAGTACACATTTTAGGCCTAAATATAAAGGGCTCTTGGGACAATTTGAATACTAACCCAATATCTAGTGTTCAAATATACCATATACTAAGTACTGTATATTTGGACATATTCATATATATATGTATAGATGTATTTATGCATAATGAACATCAATGAAGCTTGAGGAACCACAGGAGTCCCTTGGTATCCAGGGTCATATTTGTCTGACCTCTCCAGCTCTCACAGTCAAAACAACTGCAACAAACATAACCACAGCAGCTGCTGCTGCATCTCCGCCTCTGGCGCCGGTCCAGCTCCAGTCTTCTGAGGACAGTGCTGTTGAAACCCAAAATAACAGCGCCTTGTTTACCCCAGTCCTACTTTCCACTCCACTCTCCCAGCTCCTCTCAAAACATCCAAAGTCCACTGCAGCAGACGGGCTTTATATGTGCAAATGGCAACGCAATATAACCAGGAGAGAATGTACACACAGCAGCAGCCGAGCATCACAGGGCCCTGATGGAGTGTGGCGGCTTCTGTTTGTGATGTCGAAGAATAACACGGCGTGGATGAATGCGCTCCTTGTTTTGATCTCTACAAAGAGATCCTCACATTGTTTGGACCGCTTCCATGCGTGTGGGATTATGTAACCGTAATGCAGAGGCCCTGTCATTAGCTAAGTAGGCCAGGGATGGGAGTTCTTTTAGATAACAGGGGAAGAGAAGCGGGGTGACTAAGCCGATCCCTCAGAGAGGGGCTCACCCTTTAGGACTAACCCTCCCACAAAACCTTGGAGACATATGGTCACAATAAGCCCCCTGCCATCCGTCCCGCATGGCTATAAGACTGTCTGCGGAGCAGCACTAGGCCCCTGGTAGACAATGTGAGTGGTTTCCGTGAACCTCGCCTGTGCCGTCCCGTTCTCCAACCAGAACTCTGCCGCTGACAGGATTCCCCGCCACCTTAGTAGAACAACAGACTTGGGGTTAGCCCCGCGAGATGCTGCTGGCGTACTCACTGGCTTTTCACACATCCACTACTCTGAGCGCACGTGCCACTGTGAGCGTACGGGCAGCTGTGTTTTCAAAAACAATGTCGATTTACGGGCCTCATTCCTCAGCGAGCGCTCCTAGGTGGGCAGCCCAGTTTGCTTTCCCGCTGGACACAATATACATCCAGAGGCTGTGATGTTTGAACACTGGACTGTGAGTGCTCAGCACACTCTTCCCAGCATGGAAGTGCGTCACTGGGGGGAGAGGAGAAGCCCACTGTCTTGCATGGCTTTCTATGTGGTAAGACCATGAGCAGCGCTCTCACCACTCCCTGCTATGGCACTCGAAGAGCCAGGGCAATGCTGCCGGTGCTGAGTTCCAGTCGAGCTGAGTGGACTGAACAGCATCACCACAGATTGCCCATGAACGTTCTGACAGGCAGTCTTTGTTTAGTGAACGCTGGGTGCCTTTGATCTGAACTAGCATTCAGACAGACTCCATAGGGGTCCCCACCAGTAACCTAGTGCCAGAGCTTTTATCTCTGCGGAGAAACAATAGAAACGGCCAAATCAAAGGACAAACGGCTGAGAGGACCATCAAAGACTTATCAAATTGGTGGTCATTTGGAGGCAGTGCTTGCGGTTGAAATGTATTACTGTGTATCTTTGTAGCATTGCAGAGATTGCATCGCTCTCCACCTTCTTCACATACAGAGGATTATTAACGGAAGTGTGCAAGAATAAACTTAAATGCACTTCCCCCTTTCTTATAGAAGAACAGTACTGCATCTAGCTAGCTAGCTATGGCAAGCTGAGGTGACCTTCGACCTTGCAGATGGAGTATGTACTGTGCAGTATAACGATGATTTAAAGCGTGCCAATGGCTCTGGCCAATGTAAGTGCAGTGGAATCTCGTTCACTGTAGGGTGATGCTGTACTTAAGGATGTCTGCCATACACTCTGGCCTTTGGGGAAAGTAAGGGTGATCATATTCCCAGGGGGCAAGTTGACACACTCCCATGCAAACAGACACATCCATGGACCTGGGTAGAGAGAAGCCAGCAGGGTGAGTGTGACCGCATGCGCTAAGCAAACACCGAGACAAAGACCCCGAGGCAGATCCCCAGTGACAGCCGAGGCTCACTGCAGTGGTTCTCTCTTTTAGAAAAGCCCTGGCCTGTCCACTCTTCAGCAGCACAGCCCCAAAGGGCAAAAGGCCGCTGCCTAGCTCAGGGAGGCATTAGCCGTCCTGTACATTCACCACTCACACCACCACACCCAAAAAGCCCTCCGCTTCCTTTCCTGATCGTCATCTTCTTCCAATTGTACATTTCCTTTTTGAACTTGATTAGGTCTCGAACTCGTTGGCACAGGGATGACGCTGAGGAGTGTTTGGTCAAGCCTAATAAGCTCCTGTTGGGAAGCACGGTGTTTTTTAACCTCGACCGTTTGCCAGGGGTATCCTGCAACAGCACCCCACAGCGGTGGAGGGCAGCACGGACCAGGCAAGCTCCGGACATTGTCGACAACGTTTTCCACATTCCACCCGCTGGAGTGAGAGCCTCTCCCCTCCTAAATCCAGATCCATGCCAGTTGCATGTCAGACAAACCCATCACATTAGCCCCAAATCTCTCTCCAGACCACGTAATGTTCCATCAATCACACCATGTACCAAGAATTTCGTCCTGGTTGGAAACTGGATGCTACTCTTGGTTTCTGCACTGGGAGGAACATATTGGTCTCTGCTGGGTAGTGTTATGTGATACAACATTAACGTTGTTCCCCACTCTGTGCCTGTGGTAAGCGTAACAGCACAGTTTGATCAACACAAAACATACAGTTTCGCTCTCACATCGTCTGGTCTCGTAAGCCACACTATTGGCTGTCCTCACTTCTTCCCTGGGGACACACTAAATGCAAAATAATACCTAGAGATCAGCTGCCTGTGGGACACTGGGAGAATCATGCTGTGGTACAGAGACGGTTTGGAATTGTTTTGAAGCAGTTGGTGAATTTATGACGGAAACAGACGGTTTGGAGATTGCTTTGAAGCAACTGGTCTGTGTAATTTGTTCCAATCCTGGACAGGGACACAAGTCGTAGCTACTGATGTGTAAAGCCTGTGATATTGGTCATTAAAAGTTTCTAATGTTCTGCTGTCGGTTTTGGAATAGTTCTCGGATCTGGAATTGTAATCGTAATCATAATTCCAAAGAAATCGGGAACAGCATTTCTCGGCCTGTACAAAAAGGCCCCTAGATCAGTCAGGGTTCAGAGGACAGCGTGTTCATGAACAGCTGACACAAAACATACTTTGACCTGGGCAGTGAGTTGGATTAAGGAGATGATGTAAATCATTGCGTACAGATTCCATTAAACACATCAATCAAATCTGTTTTTTTCGCAACTCTTTGACAATGTTTTTGACTTCTATTACGTGTTAACTGCTAATAAAGGGGGTTTGTGAAATCATCTTGTGTGACTTCCTCCAAAGGCGAAGCTCCAAATGTCACAATGCCAGAATCATTTGCTTGGGCTGGTCAAAAGACACTGGCCCGCAGTCCCAGTGCACTCACTGAACCCTCCAGCCCAGAACCATTCCCCTAACTGCCAATGTGTGAAGAGCGCAGACTCACTGCCCAGGAAACCCAGCCAGATTGGATTCAACATCCTCCTTCAACACATGCACGTCCACTCTTTTTCTCTCCCTCTCACTCTCTCTCTCTCTCTCTTTCACGCAGATAAACTCACACACAGCCCCCATTATCTGCTTCTCACTCACATGCACAGACGCACAGATGCACATACAAGCCTGTCTCTCACACACACATACTCTTTTCTCACTTTCTTTCTTTCTCGAGCGGGGCGGGGCAGGTGGTGGTGGTGGGGGGGGGGGGGTCAGTGTGCAGATCAAAGGAGCATCAGAAGGGTACCTGGCTCTGGTCCAGGCTCCTTGAAGACAGCAGCTGGTCGATAAAGCTGTGTTACTGCCCCGGTAGGCGCTGAGGCAGCAGGTTCTCCTCTGAAGGGCCTGCGGTTGGTTGAGGGGAGCTAGAGGCTGACTTACAGGTCTGGACGGGCTGCTTGGCTTCCCTTCACCTCGCCTGCTGCCTCTCTTCCCACATTTGGAGAAGCAGCTCCGTTTTAATCCCCGGGTATGGCCGGAGATAAACGTTAGCCATAACTCCAGAGTAAGCCCACACCACACACACACACACACACACACACACACAAACACAGGATGTCTTCTGGAGACCAGGAAAAGGGTGAACATGTGACAGTTAACTAATGAGATGTGTGCTGCCATGAACATCAAAGTGGAGAAGTGCAGCCCAGTGGACGGGACCCAGCCAGCAGGATTTCATCTGTCAGCTCTTGGAGGAGTGCCCCTCTTCATCTCCATTTGGGCTGGAACTTGAACTGTCACGGCGATGACCAATCACCACAGTTCATCAGCCGGAGGCGGTGCAGGCCGGCTCTATCCAACCAGAGGTGCTGTGACCTGAGCACACCTGCCTGTCCAGCGCTATGCAGCTGCCTTCCATAAAAGAACCCAGGGAGATGTGATGAGTGTCTTACAGCTGCTTCAAGTCTTGTTTTCACCCAATCTAATGTTTCATTTTGTTTACGCCAACAACCATGTTAAGTCTCCTTAAGGTGTCTCATCCTCACAATTTAGAAAAAGAATATCATTTTGCATGCTTCTACTTATTTTTTATTAAAATATTGGAATCATTCTAGAAATGAAAACCACAAACAAGAACTTGTATGGTGGAACAGGGTCCGAAATGCTGCAGTAGTTCATTACCTCACTGCGTAGAACGTGCAGTTTGGCCAGCTCACTGTTATTTCTGGGACTCTGCATGCCTTGACTGTAGACCTTGAAGAAAAAGGGCTTGAACTGTTCCATCCCATTCCTGCATGTCTGCACCCACCAGGAGCAGAGCAAGGGAGGTTCAGATCGTGTCTGTGGTCAGGAGCGCTATTCCAAAGACAATGGAGGGATCCTGGGTGGCCTGGATCTCCATTTCATTCACACAGTAGCTTTCAGCGTGACGCTCTAGTCACATGACTAATTCAATGCGTGTTGTCATGTGATCTAAATGGATCTTGCTTGAATCAGGTAATGTGACCTCCCAAGCTACACCACCAATACTGTATTACCAGCCTAATGGAATCCATGTTAACAGAATGTTTTCCAATGTATTTCTTTGGATTATTTTGTGTCTATTTGTGCACAGTATATTGCACAGTGCATCATTGCAGATAACTGAATACCTGCATTCCAATCGTTAAACCTCAGTTCCCTCAACAATAAACAAACAGTAATATTTTAAAAGTATACTTTAATTTGAAATTGTGCAAAAAATACAAAACCCATCCAAAGCCTGTATGAAAAATACAAAAAAAACTATTCAACTATAATCTTACAACATACAGGTCTATAAAAAAAATAAACACAGATGATCATATTTACACACAATTTCCCAAACTGTACAACATCCTTACAATTTTCCTTCATTTCCCTTAATATTTTCTAGTTTCCACACACATCAAAACTTAGCGCAGCGACAGAAATGAGGTAGCATCAAAAAAACAAGATCCAAGAGAAGAGAGTTGTACTGATTGTGGCGGCACTGTTCTCCAGCATAGTGATGAGACACGCACAGGCTCCTCCATTCATTCCATCTCCATGAACACGTGCAGTGACTTGGAGGTTCCCCTCTCTGGTTAAACTCTTCATGTGAGTGGTTTAAGCAGATATATGTGTTGGGCAGGAACTTTGTATTTGACCATCCCATGTGAGCTGTGACTCCGACTTGAGCTGAGCATCAACATTTTAGGCACACGCTTCACTCAAATTAACTCAGATAGCACTCCTCTATAGCATCGATTGACATTTACATCACATTCAAATGTCTTAGGTGGGAACAAATTTAACCGATTGCAGATTTATTTCCTTATTTTCAACAAAACAAAGCATGAAGCGAGAAATGGAGTAGCAAGCTACTTTGTTGAAATAGCTGTAATCTCTGTCAGACCTCGAGTGGGTACGACCCTGCCATCCTCCTTCAGGCTGCGCCCACACACCGCCTCCACTTGCCCCTAATTCCACAGTGGACAGAGCATTGCAACTATGTTTTTACACCTTTTTCAGATTGTCTGCACATTATTGACCCTGGAACTCATACCAGCTTTCTTCAGGAAAGGGTTCTTTTCTTTGGAGGAATGCCCCCTTTCATTCTGCTTCCTTTATGCTTGTCGGTCTGTCTGTCTGTCTGTCTGTCTGTCTGTCTGTGAGTTTTTCCAGCGTGTAAAAAACTAGCTGAAACACCCCACACCCTCCCTGGAGTACCATGGGCTACTCTCAAGATCCAGAGAGTTGAAATGCATAGAATAACCAGATAAGCAAATGCACATTACAAATGGCAAAAATATAAACAACACAGAACGGTCAATATAAATGTCTGTAAAAAAAACTATACACGTTTGATTAAATACAGTGAGATCAATATACATTCCTGTGTACGGAGATCAATTTAGTTTGGTGTTGAAAACATCTACATAAACATATAAAATCATTTTTTGAAACATCCTATTCAAAACAGAAATCATTATTTTGTACTGCTTGGACACGTTACCCAGCACCAGCTGTTAACTGTGTCTTCCAACAATATCATGACATCCACATCTGGACTGGAAGGTGAGACAAAAACAGAGGTCCGTTGTGATGTTAGCCACCGTCGTTCAGTGACAGGCTACTGTTTATTAGCTAAGGGGGAGAAGTGTCAGTTGGTCCAACGGGAAGTTCTACTTCCTCCAAAGGCGGGGTACAGGGCATGGAGACAGATGTGCTGCGATGGCATCATACCTGTGGCCACTTCCTGCCTGTTCAGAGCACACAAGGAACTCAAGGTTGAAGCGGTGACTCACTCGCGTACGGCGAAGACACGGAAGGAGCCTCCGTCGACGTTGCTCTTACTGTAAGAGAGATGCACAGCGGTTAAGTAGAGCGACACAAACACTTGTACAAGTCGATGTAATGAATAGGCAATGTTCTTGCTACACTTGGCCTGCTCTCATTGGAATCAATGAGTAAAGGCCCATTGCTCATTCTCCATGACTATTTCTCCCGTGCCGGTCTAAATGACCTGTTTCAGAGTCAACGCACGGTATTTGTAAGCATCAGTCAAACACTGGCTCATTGCTGACCTTGGCTGCTAGAGTGGCTAACTATTGTGCGGGCCTTCATGTCTCTGTTATTGCTTCATTAGTGGAGAAGCCTGGAGGCGCTGCCATGCGTGGGTTCATTTAGGACGGGGCCAGGGGTAACAATCTACACTGACTCAGCCTCAGCTTTTCCATCTATAGGGAAAGGGAGAGGCTGTGATCACTTCTTGTTCCAATAAAGGACTGCCCAGGCCGACCAGGGATTGGCTCTGGTCATCTGTCGAGGTTGTGTCAACTCACTGGCTGTGGGAGCTGAGAACCGTAGGATCCCCCTTCCCCAATGCCCCGACTTGGCCTTTATAATTTGAGCGTTGGATTTCACAGCACTCAGGCTCAGCTGATTTTGGCCTCGCAGCACTTTGCACAGCCCATTGAAAGGCTTGGGTAAAGTAAGCAAAGAGTCCGTGTGTGGCCCGTCCGCACACGCAACCACACCATCACTCTTACACCCCCGTCACGCCAAACATGGACTTGGCCGTAAGGGCCTCCGTGCCTGAGCAACAGAGTGCTGGAGCAGCCCATAGACTACCAGGGGGGGAGAGGGGGGTAACAGGGATGAACGGGGCTACCCTGTAGAAGGAGGAGAGAGTGGGTACCTCTCAGACTGGATGCCGTTCTTCAGGGTTCCTGTGTAGCTCTTCTTCTTCTCCAGCGGCAGGACGTCCACAGTGCCACCGCCGGCCCTGAGCGCCCCCGCGTGGATGGCCGCTTTGCAGATACTGGAGCTCTGCAAGAGACATGGTTTCCATTCATTAGCTGAAACTCACGGACATCAGCCCTGTTTGTGTTCTCAGGTACATAAAAAACAGCAGACACAGCCGCATGTTCGATGTCATTATTTAAGGCTCTAACTGTAGTACACATGCTGAGATATGGCTACCTGTATCCTCTTGCTACACACCCATATATAGGCACCTGCATGTTTTGGTGCAATACACAATCAAGGACCTGTCTAAACACCACACAGTCTACCAGAGTATTTGGCAGACTGACAGGCTCATTTGTCTTCCTGGTATATCCCCAGAGAGACCTCACTTTCCCTCCGTCCTCCCCACTCCAACAGCTCTGAGCCTGGGCCCGACATCTTATCTCTGGGCCCCAGTCCAACTTCCACTAAACGCTCTCTCTCTTGTGTGTGTGCCCATGACATATGTGCTCACTTTATTATGGCATTATTGCCGCTCGCTAATGATAGGTGGGGGATTGGTGTGGGTGAGCCGTTAAAGCACAACCGCTGACCGTGAACAATGGACTGTGTTATCGTAAGAGCTCTGGGAAACTGCTTAGTTGCCAGTTGGACATCGTCTGAGAGTCATCAGAGTAAAGACGCTTTCTAAACAAGTAACCCACGTTTAAGCAACAAATACGTAGCCAACGGAACCCAGAGTTACACAATCCCCACGTTTTACAGTCGCCACCTGGTTTGCATCTCTGGCTGTAGTTTACCTTAGCAAGGATTTTAAAGCACGCATCTGACAACAAAACCTGCCAACAGTCACACAACCATTCTGAAAATGGGGCACTGGGCCTTGTCCTCCTGTGTTCAACCAGACTTACGCCAAGTCTCTTCTGACTCCAGGCCAGGGTCTGACTCTGTCCAGGCCGGGCCGCTGTGGGTGGTCAGAGCCCTCACTACCGGCTACAGTCAGCCTGGGTGAGCCTCCCGTACGGCTCCTCTCCTCCACGACCCAACCACCTCAGCAAAGCCGCCGCTCAGTGGCCACTTGTGGATGCTTCCACGCCACAAGGCCTGCCCGGTCACTTAGGAGCTCCCCAGGGTCTGACCGCGCTCGTCTGCTCTCTGACATAAATCACACCCCAGATGGGTTGGGAACCGGTTGACCTCTGTCTAGCTCCGCCCTCAGTAGGGTCCCTGAGCACTGACCTGTCAGGGCATTTCTCCCAACATGAGGAGTGGGTGCGGCACTTACTTCAGCGTAGACGGCGTTCCCAATCACCGGTGCCCAGTAGGAAGGCTCATTCTTGCAGTTGGCGGGACAAGTGACCCTAAGAACCAAATCAATCAATAAAGAAGGTATAATCGTGTTAGTGGGCCGTGTAAAGAATTAATGAAAAGTTTGATTTATTTCCAAAGCCTATAAATGTAAGTTGCGTCATGTTTGATGGTTGTCCAATGTCTACTGACACCGCTGCCGATCTGCTGACACTGTCCTACTGCAGTGTGAGACAATGGAGGACCTGAGGCATGCCTTCCTTTTTTTCCCAGCAGTGCAGGAGATTCCAGTGGTTTGGTAATAGAGGTCTTAAAACCTTTGGCTCCGACTTGGCACCGATGTGCTTACATGGCAAAAGCTGTAATTTGCTAATCGTTACAGCGTGTACAGAGTGCAAACAGGGCAGCTGGGAGCGAGAGGCACCTTGGGCAGTGGGAGGACGGCTTCTTGAAGGGGCAGATCTCCGCCACCGTGGCGTAACAGTCCACAGACATTCCTGTTGGAGAGAGAGGAGAGAAGACAGGACAAGTCACGAACCTCTGCCGCCGTCTTTAGTCTCTGGTTGTTTATTCTGGAGAAGAAGGGCTCTACTTACTCGCCACTTTGGCCACCACAAACGCATTGCTCGCTTTGTATTTACTGTCAGAGAGATGAGAGGAAGTTAGGCCTGAGAACATTTACAGGGAACGGTAACACGAGAGAGCGATCTGTTATTGTCCAATATGATAGGAGCCATGGCACAAGAACAGGCACATTTCTACCTGAAGGATTCAATGCCGTTTTTGGTTGCCTTCACAAAGAACGGAAGTCTCTCTTTTCTTGTAGTGTCCACCAACCCTCCGTTGTTATCGATGACGCCGTAGTGCATAGCCGCCCGGCAGATACTGGATTGCTAAACGCATGCACAAGTTATGGTTATTAACACACAGCATATTAAATGTGTACAGTAGTGTGACGTATTGATTTTATTTCAGAGACTCACCACATCGTAGAAGAGGGTGCCCCAAACTTTGCCCTTCTTGTTCAGACAGTGTGCAGGACAGTTGAACCTACGGAGATGTGAAGCCAGGAGTGAGATGTGCGGCACAGTCAGCCACGGAGAGGTTTCAGGGAGAGCTTTGAAAACATGCACTGACCTGTTGCACATGGCTCCTCTACACTTGTCACGCATTCTGGTCTCACACTTGATGTTCTGTGCTGTCAGACCAAAAGCAGAATATATTCAGATTACGGAAGGAATTTACACATTTTCCAACAAATATTTACGATCATTTCTAAACTTACCCAAGAAAGTGTGGCTAGCAGGTTTAGGGGAGGAGGCCTTGGGGGCAGAGGGTTTGGGAGCAGAGGGCTTGCTGGCGGGCTTCTTAGGGGCTGCAGGCCTAGGTTTGGGCTTGGGTTTGGGCTTGCTGGTGGTGGTCCTGGGCGACAGCGGCACCTGGGCCCTCTCCACCTCATTCATGTCCTCTGTCTCTGAACGCTGAGAGTCTGGGGGGGGGGGGGGGGGGGGG
>JAVQIZ010225832.1:0-10084 GCA_036023535.2 Galaxias brevipinnis | reverse complement strand
CCACCCAACCACACACACACACACACACACAGACAGACAGAGAGAGAGAGACAGTGAGAGAGAGAGAGGGGGGGGGGAGTGATGCAAGGGAACAGCCTCAGTCCAACCCTATTTCACATCTATATTAATGAATTGGCAAAAACACTTGAAGATTCAACAGCCCCTGGTATACACCTGAATGGCACAGAAATAAAAAGTATTTTGTTTGCAGATGATTTAGTTTTGCTATCAAACTCGGAAGCAGGACTGCAACAACTCTTAAATCTTCTGCAACAGTTCTGTCAGAACTGGGCCCTGACAGTGAATCTTAACTGACATCTGGATCTTTTTTGGAATATCATAATTTTTTTTTTTTTTTAAATAGATACAGTTTTGTATTGGGCTCAACTAAAATTTACAACATACAATCATACACAAAATTAAAAAAATTAAACCAATTAAAAAACTAATTAAACGAATTTGAAAACCTAAAAGACTTAATAAAAATACAGTACCTATTAGGGGAAAAAAATTAACGTAAAACTCTGGCTGCAAAATGTGTATATACCTGTCACAACCTTAGGGACACCCAGTAGAGCAACAGTAGAGTGTCATGTTTAACTTGTGCAATTTTACGTTTATCACATATGTGGTTATTACTATTATTCTTCCAGGTGTCATGTTTAACTTGTGCTATTTGATATGTCATGTACTGACATGTATGGTTGTTCCTACTGTTATTTCAGCTGTTTATTATATATATATTTTTTTTTATTGTTTTACCAATGCTTTGACAATAAGTACTGTGCAGTGTTTCATGTCAATAAAGCTATTTGAAATTGAGAGAGAGAGAGAGAGAGAGAGAGAGAGAGCGAGCTGTGAGTGTATGTGTGTGTCTGGAGTAAGGTTGTCCTGTCAGCCATGTCAGATGGTCCCGCAGAGGGACTGTGACATTTAAAACAAACAGTGATTAAGAGCCACATTACCAAAGTGACTCCTCCGAGGTCGTTGCCCTCATTTGAGAGTTTTCTGGGTGACACACAGACACACACACGTTTACGCGTACAGTACAGATAGAAGATAATGAGTCCCCTTCGCCTGCCTCAAAAAGTCAAAGCCATCATATGTCACTGACACCCTCCTACTGATTCCTGTAAGCAGCCCAGACCTCTTAACACAGACACACACACACAGACACACACACCGCTGCACATCTTCAATCATCTGCCTCCAAAATAGATCACAGCAAACTAGCATGAAAGCCCCACTCCATAAGATCTGCATGGCAGGGCAGAGATAGCTGCCGCCAAATATTTAAGCTAATATATTTTATGCATGAATGGGCAGGAGAGCTGGTTTGAAACCCTGCTCCCATACATGGTTTGGCTGCTTCCTTGAACATCGCAAGTTCTGATTTATTTTAAACCTAATGGGTCTGAATTTGCAGATGTTTGGGTTGGCATAAAACCAAGATTTAAAACCCATACAGCACCGCCAACACGTATATATATAGAAATGACTTTACTCATTTTCTAATTTAAGTTGATGAGTATATAGTGTGGTTGTTGACATTTGGCACAGTTGCGTATACGTTTTACATGACGTGGATGACTGGAGTTTGTGTTAAAGGTCAAGTGTCATGAGGTATTCGAGTGAACACACTTTGACAGCTGCATAACGACAAGTTCGATTGAGGACCCATAATTCCAAATGTTTGTAAATTCACGTTAGATCAATTTAGTGTCCAACTTTTCTGTCTTTGAAGTGTAGGTTTCAAATGAGAACAATTAACTATCAAAGTATCTCAACTCAAGTGTATTGGACATTGCAGGAGGACCTTTTTAATTTTTTACAAAACTCTTTGCCAAAGCACTTTAAAGTCGCTCTCCTCTTTATGTAATGGACTTCTTCCTCCAAGGAGTTTCATGTGTGCGTATGTGTGTATATATGCAAGAGAGAGAGTGTGTGCGTGTGTGTGTATATATGCACGTGTGCGTGTGTGCCTTCATGCATAAGTGGAAGTGTGTGTGGAGAAATCTCACCCAGTCCAGTGCAGGCGCCCCCCCCCCCCCCTCCAGGGTGTCTGCTGTAAAAAGCCCAGGCCGTGCAGCGTCTTCTCAGAGCCGCCGTGAATAATTGAGACCCGACACGGAGCCCCCAGGCTGCACGGGGAGGCAGAGCGTCTGGCAGAGCGACACGCCAGCCTCTCCTCCACCCCTCGCCTCACACCCCGACTCCTGTCAGCTCCTTCCTCCTCTCCCCCCCCCCTCTCGGGTCTCTGAGGCGTGACGAGAAAGGCGGAAGACGAGCGCAGGTCACGTGACCGCCGAGGCGCCAACGCGACCGAGGCAGCCAGCGAGGTGGTTGCCACGGTGACGGGGGCGTGGGAGCGATGGAGGGGGTTGGGGGGGGGTTTGGCCGTGTCCTCGACAGCGGCTCATGGTGGGTTGACGTCGCTCCGTCGTCCTGCGTTCAGCTCTCTCCCTTCGCTTTGCCACAGCAACCTTGTCCCGGTTGCCGAATGCTTAGCTGAAACCTCGGGTCGGCCCTTACAGAGTAAACCGGGGTTGACCTCTGAACCTCCTCAACCCTGTAGCGGAGGAGCTGTAACAACCCGGCGTCGAAACGGAACGCAATCTGCCGTTCTCGAACAGCCCCGGCGTGATTATTCCACTCCAACTACGTACCACACGGCAACCTGTTTTCCTTTCTACCTTTGAAATTACCTTCCCTCTAAGCCAGCAAGTCCCTGCAGGCAGCAGCCCCGAGGTGATTACTCTAGCAGTGGAACGTTTAGCGCCTTCATCACACGCTCATCAATACCCAGCCAGGAGCGCTGGCTTTGCCTGGGGATGGAGGAGATCATTAGGGGGCTACGGTGGAGCTTTGAACACACGTGAGCACCGACACAAACACACACACACACGCATGCGCACACGCACGAGGACTTTCAAGGCCACTTTCTTGGACATACCGGGGACGTGCTATTCCTTTCAGATGTAAGTCA
The DNA here is from genome assembly GCA_036023535.2 of Galaxias brevipinnis. NCBI lineage: Eukaryota > Metazoa > Chordata > Actinopteri > Galaxiiformes > Galaxiidae > Galaxias > Galaxias brevipinnis. The sequence continues at coordinate 7,098 of JAVQIZ010225832.1, read as the reverse complement.
TGGAACTTAAAGAGAACATGAAGATGTAATTACAAGTGTGTAGTTATCTTCCTCTTGCAAACTTTGCAAGTCGAAAGATCTTACGTGAGTGTAGGAGCGAGGGAGATGGAGAGAGAAAGAACGTGTGTGTACGTGTGTACGTGTGTGTGCGTGTGTGTGTGTGTGTGTAACCAACAGACAAAGAGCATAGCGGGACGTCTCTCAGCCTGCTGTTCTGCTGCGAGAGGGAGAGGGAGAAATGGAGGACGCAGAACAAGGGAGACGCTGAAAGATAGAAAGACAAAGAGAGGACAGAGAGAGAGAGAGAGGGGTGGAGAAAGGGATGTAGTAGGGGAGGGTGCGGGTCTCGGGAGGGGGGCTGAGAGTGACAGGTCCACGGCACGTGGGGTAAATTGTCAGCCTACTGGCTGCTCCACTGGTAAAGCACTCTCTCTCTCTCTCTCTCTTACTCCTGCTCACTCACTTCCCCCTCATCATCCTCCCCTGTGTAGCCGGCCAGGTAAGATGGACTCCCTCAAATAGACTTCCTGGAACGGAGAGAGGGAGCGAGAGAGAGAGCGAGCGAGGGAGCGAGAGAGAGAGAAAAAGAGAGCGAGAGAGAAAAGATGGCGTTCATTATTTTGTACTTAAGGAGAGTGGGCAGTCCGTCGGCCCCGGTTCCCCCTGCGTTTAAAAGGAGATGGGGAACGGGAGTCCGCTGGAAATCACAGAGCCCTCTCCCAGCGAGGTGACACAGGCAGTCACCGTGCTGTCACAACAGTGAGCTTCTTCTTTCCCGGAAACATTCACCGGAGCCCGCTGCTATTTGGGGACTTCATCTTAATAAAACATGGAGGCGCACACTCACACACACACACACACACACACACACTCACAGACACACAGTTAAAGTCAGGTTAAAACGCAGCTCAGCTGCTACTTTTTAAGCTGCAATGCCTTTCAAAGGCTCAGCCACTCCATTAACCCGTGCGCTGCCCCGGCCTCAGGATGAAGAAGGAGCCTCCTCTCACCGTCTCTCCACTCCGTCACAGGGGAGTGAGCCGGAGCTCTGCTCGGAAGTACAGTCCACGGCCCTCTGTCACTTTGGAGGGGGACCCGGACGACGGATGCTAAAGACTATGACGAAACAAGTGGGAAAGAATCGGCCTGTGTGTGTGTGTGTGTGTGTGTGTGTGTGTGTGTGTGTGTCTCTTTCAGCCATACATACCCTGTCCCTCCCCCCTGTGGTGAGCCCCTGTGTCATGTTTAATGCATCACGGGAGCCCAGGGTGGAGTGGTGCAGGTGTTGCTTTGGGGAGAGAGAGCTCTGTTCCTCCCCCTCAAGCCCTCGAGATACAGCTCACCTGGGCCGGTTTGAAGTCGACGCGGCTCCGGGATCACACTGATTTTGGGAGGGTGACGATGAGGAAGGTGACGCGTGTGGGTTTGTGTGTGAAAGTACTTGAGTGTGTGTGTGTGTGTGTGTTGTGTGTGTGTGTGTGTGTGTGTGTGTGTGGCATATCAAACGGACGCGTCTCTCCTTCATTTGCCTGTTAGAAGGAAACTTACCTCCAGGGGGGCACACCATGCGGTAATCATGATGAAACACACACAGAGACCTGCGTAAACTCACTCACACATCAAACGCACAGGCAACGTTCTCCTAGTGCCACCTGAGCTCCGTGGCAGCAGAGAGACAGGGATCAGTGGGGTCCTGGCCCCCAGGGCGAGGCGGCGCGTGGAGCCGTCACCAGGTCTGTCCGTGTTCACGGAGGCTGCAAAGAGCTCGGCCTGGATCAGGACCTGCTCTGGGACTCAGAGGGGTCGGCGGACCTTTGAATCTGATGAGTCGATATCGAGGCTTACCTCTTTTGTTTGGAAAGAAAAGACACTGTAAGGTTTAGGAGCGTAGCCGTTTTGTTTCCTCGGTAAAGTCCGTAGTTGGATACTCTTCTCCAGTGACAGTCCAGGAAGGGCATGTTGGTCGCGGAGAACGTGACGCTGTGATTGGTCGTGGCTCTGGGAACGGCAGCCATGGTGATAGCTAGTGCAACGCTATTGGTTCACTGTCCCCTAGGCTCCCGTTGCTACGACTCAAAATACTACCTTTCTGTCTTTCTTTCTTTCCAGCTCCCTCCCTCCCTCACCCCTCCCTCCCTCCTTCCCTCACCCCTCCCTCACCCCTTTCTCCCTACTAAAGGAAACTGGCGGCGTCTTAATTGCTTGCTCCAGATGATGACATTGATTAATCCTTGAAATGTTTCCAGGATCCCGTGCACGCAACCTCACTCAGTGCTTCACTGGAGCGCTGCACACACACACACACACACACACACACACACACATACACACGCACTCAGACGCACAAACACGCCTGCACACAGGCAATCACACGCACACACACACACACATACACAAAAAGACACGTTCCAAATAGTCTTTTCCCCGTACTTTTTGAAGTACAGCCTCAGTCTGAAGACAGCTGTGGTGAGCACAGAACATCCTCTTCTTTAGAGTTGTTAGTGAATGCCAAATTGAGGCGGACATACTTAGAACAAACAGCAAAAGACATTCACGCTCAGCTGACTTATTGTAGGCCCAACCAAAAGGGATTTTAGAGCAAATTACAAAATCTGTTTTTTTTTCCCTCTGTGTAAGGACTAGATTGGGTCACTAACCTTGTGTGTGTGTGTGTGTGTGTGTGTGTGTGTGTATATGGGTCATGTCAGGCCAGTGTCCATTACACACCCTGTCACTTAGTAACATGGATGGATAATTGAAGCAGTGGGTCTTATGTAAAATGGCATGGATTATGTGTGTGTGTGTTTGTGTGTTTAGAGGGGCTCGCCCCCAGAGAGTTCAAAATTCCCATTAGGGGTAGGTGAAGGATCACAGATTCTTTTTACAATCATTGTATTTGGCAGTCGGGGAATAGCAATTTAAATACACACACACACACACACACACACACCCGCACAAACGTACAAACATACACACAACCCCCATGAGGAAGCTCAATCTGCCACTCTTATATCAGGGCTGCTCTGGGGGTTAGACAGCTCCGTTTCCCTGCAGTTCCCCGCGCCGGGCCCTTAGCGCCCCCCGGCTCCTCTGCTCAGGCTAAAGGCCTCCCCTCTCACCGTCCCCGGGGAGGGAGAGTGTGTGTGAGGGACCGATAAACTACGGGAAACATCCGAGGGAAGGAGGGGTTTTACCCTCCTTTAAAACCCACCCACCCCTCGTCTCCTTCATCCCTCAAACCCCCCCCCCCTACCTGTCTGGTAATCTCTGTCAGGGTGTGACGTGTTTACACTGTGTATCTGTCTGGTTAAATGTCTGGCCGGGCTTCTAATAGTTTAGTGAAAGTCCTGATCCTCCCTTGGCATTGCCATTGATCCCTCTGTAAAGTCTTTATCTGGCGTCGCTGTACCACCATACGTGCCAACACACACAGTCACACACAATCACACACACACAGAGTGTCTGTTTGGTATCTTTTCCATTACACCTTGAGAAAAAAACCTGCATACAGTGTGTGTAATCATCCCCATGCACAGAGATAAGTATTACCTTCACTTGGGATTATAGAGCTATAGGGCTCTGCAGGGCAGAATAGAATTTGTTTTATGCTTCAGGGTATTAGGTAGGCCTCTCTAGTAATGACATTCCAGGCCTATTCTAAAAAAAGGTGTAGTTCTCTACGTGCTGGCCATGTGTTTGTGTGTCTTGGTCTGTTGCTGTGTGCATCTATTACTTTTGTGTGTTTGTGGGCATGTGTGTGTGTGGGCGCGTATATTTTATGTGTTTCGGTGTACACATATGTGTGTGTGTATATCTGTGTGTTAGTGTATATGCGTATTGGTGGGTGTATATATTTTTGTGTGTTTGTGGATCTGTTTGTGTGTGTGTGTGTGTGTGTGTGTGTGTGTGTGACTGGGGCTGGGTCTGGGAGAGCAGCAGTGCTGGCCAGGCAGGAGCCACGCAGAGTCCGTGGCAGAGATGCATCGCTCCAGGCCGGGGTGTGTGTTTACCGCAGGGTCCCATAGGGCAAACACACAGGAGGCAGAGAGCCTCGGCTATCCGTCACCCGCGTGGCACTCACACTCACACACACACCAACACAATAACTCACACACAGGCATGCCGTCACGCACACACGTACAAACGCCCACACGTGCTCCAATGAAACCCGCTTGCGTGGCGTTGTTGACTGTTTAAACTTTAAACGCAGAATGAATGGGGCGTGTTTTTTCCTGCCTTGTGGTTTGACTGTAGGAGCGAGTGGAGCGCTCTCTCTCCATGACTGTTCCCTGCAGCAGAGCAGTCCACAGGCCCAGCCAGGCCACTCAGCCATGTGACAAGGACTAGTGCCGGGAATATTTAATGAGCCTCGTGTCCCACTCGTCTGAGAGGGGGGGGGGGGGCTGCTGGACCGCTGTGCGCCTGTGTTTCTCTGTGTGTGAGAGTGTGTGTGTGTGTGTGTGTGTGTGTGTGTGTGTGTGTGTGTGTGTGTGTGGCCAGCACACAGCTGCAGCCCACGCTGGCTCAGTGACATGTGTCTCAACATCAACCCCAGTGACTCCCAAGCCGCAGACAATGTGACAGCCTCAGTCCGCCCCCCGCCCCCCCTCCCCCCCATACCCTCCACCCTCCCACTGTGAGCCAAGGCCACATGAGGTCCACACGCCTGGCTCTGGGAGGGGTTATCTGGCCACTGCGGGTTGCTTTCAGATGGAATCCGAGTAGAGGTCTTTGAAGTTCAACTTCACAGCAAAGAAGCGACTGTACTTTAATTCAATAATCTTGCGATAACAGCATGGTTATGATTTGAGGAAAAGGGAGGTGTATTTTCCTGGATGATTTTTGGAAAAATAGTTTTTGCTATGTGGTGTGTTTGAAAATGGGGCTAAGGATGAGAGAAAGGAGCAAAGGAGCCTCTTTAGAACCTCTTGAAATCGGAGTCTCACAAACACCCACACACACAAACACACACACACTTCACAGCTTTATATCCTCCCAAACGCACACACACACACACACACACACACACACACATTGCTGCTTGACACACATACCTTGCACTTTGCTATTTCATTGGATACTTTGCATTCTGCTCGCACCGGCAGTGACATTCAACCCCTCTGGGACTCTGCTGAGATACTATGGGAGCGTGTGTGTGTGTGCGCACGACAAGAGATGTGTGTGTGCGTGTGTGTGCGCTTGTGTGTGTGTTAAGAGGCGCATAAATATGAAAAGGACACAAGGTCGCTGCATTCATGTGTCTATTGAAAGTGTGTTTTTCTGAAGGGTTCCTCCCTCCTCTGCCTAGTGCCTATTCAGACTCAGGCTCTCTTCCTCCTCATCCTCCTCCTCCTCCTCCTTCCCCAGTCCCTCTCCTGGCTGCTCGGAGGGCACGTCAGTGCCACGGTCCAGGGCCACCACCAGATCATTCACCATTAATGTGGGATTGGTGGGGAGGGCGGGCAGATCCCGCCCGTGCAGCCCGCAGGGTGTAGGATAGGGTTCTGGGTCAGTAGCTACTGTGAACCCAGACACCCCGCGTTCTGGGTCACGGAGCCGGGCCCGCTGCGTGGTCGGGGGAAGCCTCGGTAAAACAGCGCGCGAGTGTCAGGCCGCGTTGTTAGGGGGGGACGCCACCACGAAGAGCAAGGTGCCAGGCAGCCAGGCAGCATCAGCGTGACTCCACCCTCAGGGACCTTGGGCGGTGCGTTGTAGAGAGTGACAAAACAAGGGAATATTCCGGGTTACATAAACCCATCAGCCCACCGTTTTGTATCAAGTCCATTGCTCCTCCGTCACTTTGTACTGCGCGGCTCCTTCAAGGACGGCGACGTGGCCAGCCGAAGCAGAGAAACTCCACACACAGACTCCAATTATGAATTATGGATTCTGGTACGACGATGATTTTCTTGTCCCCCCCCCCCTCCCCCCCGTCCTCGAATAAAATCATTACCTTTTGTTCTGCCCCCAGAAGGCGCGGCTCCTCAGATCTGCCGTGACACCTCTCAGATGGGGTGGTAACTCAGCCCTGACCCCTGGCGGGTCCCTCTGGGGCTAATCGCTGTTCTCTCGCTGGGTTTGATGCTAAAGAGGGCCGTGGCCCCGTGCAAACACTCGCCTCTGTTCTGCTGGAAAGTACTGGAAGCCTTCATCGTTTCCGTTTGATAACGCTACCTTGTTTAATAGCGTCGGCCCTCCACCCCCCACCCCCCCTTCCGTTGCCTGGAGACATGGGTGGGCGCCAAACCTCAGTCCTGCGCCCGTATCCGTAGCCGTAATTAGGACACCGAGATGTGCGCTCTCTCTCTCTCGCTCTCTCTCTCTCTCTCTCTCGCTCTCTCGCTCTCTCTCTGATTTCCTAAAAAAATTGTTTCGCATCGTTTCTCTCGACAACTTCCCCTCCGTGCCGCTAGCAAGTGCACACACACACACACACACACACACACACACACACACACACACACACACACACACACAAACACAGCTACTTCAAAACGCTTGAGTGGAAACAAACACACAGACACTAAACAGCTCGGAGAGTGTGCCCTGCTCTCCCGTTCCCTGGACAGAGTTGTTAGGTTTTCCGTGAGAGACGCCCGGTAACGAGGGAGAGAGGGGAGAGAGGGGTCAAGCCTGCCCACCACAGGCTCTCTAAAACACACACTATTATTCCAATCCTTTATTCGGTCACACTCTTATGTGTTTAACTTTTTTCTGTGCGCGCCTGTGTCTGCCTTTGTGTGTTTGTGTGTGTGTGTGTGTGTGTGTGTGTGCGTGTGTGTGGGTGGTACAAGGGCTTTTCTTTTTCGGACCGTCGATGCCAGGCATACTGTCTCCTCGACAGCCAGCTGGACTCTCTCCACCGTCCTAATCAGCCCTACAGGCCGGAGGCGTGGATCCACTGCCCAGGAGGAGGCTCCGCTCCGTCCCACACACACAGCCCGGAGGAAGGCCTCCCATCAGGGGTTTGAGCCGCCTCTGCAGCGTCCGCCTCAGCCGTCACTTAGCGCCGCTCACAGAGCTGTGTGCCGCCTCAGGGCGCCTGTGTGTGTGGACACAAGGCACTAGCTTATCCACTGTTAGCGTGGGCCGTGCGTG
>JAVQIZ010225818.1:0-13391 GCA_036023535.2 Galaxias brevipinnis | reverse complement strand
TATAACATCGACGCTAGATGGCGGCAAAAGACCGTGAAAACTCTTTCCCCATTCATTTCAATGGGGCCAAAAACCGATTAAAAATAATAATTAAAAATATAAAACGTCAACCGATCAGTTAGCTGGATGTTGGTTCAACGAATAGCAATACCCAAGACATGAGGGCACTGGAATGGAATCGATTGGGTCAAAACTACGGAACTAGATAGGCGGGCAAAAACAGGCCTAATAATAATAATAACTAGAAATGCATATCCCTGCACAAATGCGATGTGATGCATCGCAGTTATTGGACTGACCGCCTTAGTGCGCAGAACATACCCCTGCAGCACAATTTTTTTTAAAGTATTTCTTAACAAAGAAAATGCTTACATTTCTTCATCCATCCATCCATTATCCGTGGCCGGGTCGCGCTGGCAGCAGGCTAAGAAGGGTAGTCCAGACGTCCTTATTCCCAGCAACGCTTTCCAGATCCTCCTGGAGGATCCCGAGGCGTTCCCAGGCCAGTTGAAATATATAATCTCTCCAGTGTGTTCTGGGTCTACCCCGGGGTCTCCTACCAGTAGGGCGTGCCCGGAAAACCTCCAATGGGAGGCGCCTAGGAGGCATCCTAATCAGATGCCCGAACCACCTCATTTGGCTCCTTTCGACGCAAAGGAGCAGCGGCTCCGAGCTTCCTCCGGATGACCGAGCGGTTCACCCTATCCCTAAGGCTTAGTCCAGCCACTCTACGGAGGAAACACATTTCAGCCACTTGTACTCGCGACCTCATTCTTTCGGTCACTACCCAAAGCTCATGACCATAGGTGAGGGTTGGAACGTAGACTGACTGGTAAATCGCAAGCTTCGCCTTTCGGCTCAGCTCCTTCTTCACCACGACGGTCCGGTACAACACCCGCATTACTGCTGATGCTGCACCAATCCGCCTGTCAATCTCACGCTCCATTTTTCCCTCACTTGTGAATAAGATCCCGAGATACTTGAACTCACTCGCTTGGGGCAGCAACTCACTCCAAACCTGGAGAGATCACTCCACCGTTTTCCGGCAGACAACCATGGCCTCTCGGGGACAGAACCATTGGAATGGCAGACCAGGGTGGTGGTTCCCATTTTTAAAAAAGGGGACCGGAGGGTGTGCTCCAATTATCGGTGTATCACACTTCTCAGCCTACCTGGGAAAGCTTATGCCAGGGTGCTCGAAAGAAGGCTCCGACCGATCGTCGAACCTCAGATCCAGGAGGAGCAATGCGGATTCCGTCCTGGTCGTGGAACAGTCTACACGTGTTTTATGGACTTGGAGAAGGTCTACGACCGTGTCCCCCGGGGAGTCCTGTGGGAGGTACTGAGGGAGTATGGGGTACCGGGGGCCGTTGCTATGAGCCATTCGGTCCCTATATAACCAGAGTGAGATTTGTGTCTGTATACTCAGCGTTTTCAGTGGGTGTTGGACTCCTCCAGGGCTGCCCCTTGTCACCGGTTCTGTTTGTGATTTTCATGGATAGAAAGAATCTCAAGGCGTAGCTGGGGGGAGGAGTGTGTCCAGTTTGGGGACCTCAGAATTGCTTCTCTGCTCTTTGCAGATGATGTGGTTCTGTTGGCTTTTTCAGCATGCACTGGAGCGGTTTGCAGCTGAGTGTGACGCGGTCGGGATGAGAGTCAGCACCTCAAGTCTGAGGCCATGGTTCTCTGCCAGAAAACGGTGGAGTGCTCTCTCCCGGTTGGGAGTGAGTTGATGCCCCAAGCGAGGGAGTTCAAGTATCGCGGGATCTTGTTCACGAGTGAGGGACAAATGGAGCTTACATTTGTGGTTTTCTTTATTCACTTGTGAAGTTTTGCCACCATTTTCCTGGTGATTTGCACAGAAATTTGGGGAGATTTTTCGTAGTGTGCCTCTGGAAAATCAGTTTTAAGGGCCATGTAGCCCTACCACTACGCCATACCCCTCCATCACAACGAGAATTGGGACACCCTACCCCTGCATGTGAACACTCAAAACGGAGGGGTGGGGTCAAGTGGTAGGGCCAAGGGCTGTATTGGGACTGCGCCTTTGAAAGCTTTGAGAAGTCAGGGCTTGACCTCCCCTGCTTTAGTGACAGGCATTGTCCCTGTTGAAATTTGTACTCTATCAAATGTGTACTTTGTGTGTTCCTTTAAAAGGGCTGCTGTGATATGGCAGGTTTTATGCATGCTGTGCTTGGTCTGCTCCTGCCCGTGGCCTATGAGTATGACCCCAAGCTAGTTCTGCTGGTTCGCATGCCAAACAGTGGGGTGCAGGAGATTGCCTGGGCACAACTCACAAGCATTCTTCAGGGCCTGGCAGAGGGTCACACATTGGCACTCATACAGGTAAGAGAAACTTAACAAGCTAACTAAATTACTTTGCTAGTCAGCTAATTGTGTTTATTATAGTATGTTGCCCCTTCCTCGGTAAATGCTCCCTTGCAATAATGTCACAAACGTCCCTTTAGTGATCCCTCTCATTGAGAAACAAGAGAGGGGGATGTGCTCAAATTGAATAAAACAAAGACCTGGCCTTATCTCACAACATTTATATTGTTCATGAAACTCAAAACTTGAGTGGGCTTGGTCCTGTGAAATTAATCTGGAACTCCCCTCCATCTTTGTTGGCCAGGTAAGCCAGAAGTCATCTGTAGGGCCTACAGCAGCCTCTTTACTTGGGGAGCCCGCTCCTTGCTTAGGGCAGCTAGGAGCCCCTCTGCAGAAGGATGGAGATGCCATGATAAGACTAAGACAAAGACTTGAGACTGACTGGGAACTACTAAAGACTACAGGTAAAAAAATCTAAAACATAATGGCCTGGTTTCCCGCACAGGGATTAAGCCGAGTCCTAGACTAAAAAACATTTTGAACTGAGACTCTCCATTGACAGCAAGTCTTAGTCTAAACTAGACTTAATCCCTGTACAGGAAACGAGGCCAGAGTGTCTTAAATGGTCTTACACCAAGTGCACAGATTATTGGGGGATGGGAGGTTGCACCCCCCCCCCCCCCAAATTAATAGTAAACACCTAATTTAAATAGATGCACAATTTGTGTGCACTCGTCTTTTAGTGGCTAGCAGTTTTTACCACCTGCAGATTTAGAAAGAACAACTTACAAAATATCTGCGTACCACCCCCTCAATGTTAATTTTCATAACTTGTGTGCAGCTACCAATGTCTTTCTATCATTAATTACTACTGTAGAAACACCAGTAAGAGTCAATGGGCTATTTACAGAAGTTGAATCTTTGGTCTGGTTGCTCCTTGTAATACCAGCCTCTTCTTCTCTTAAAGCAGAAAAGGCCTTAGTGATCTTAGAAGGCTCAAGACATGGCTTAACACAACAATATACTGAAAGTAGACATAACTATGTTGCTGTCTAACATAAACCTAAGACTAAATAATATTTCTTACAGATGATATATTAACTACTCTTTTTTCAAGTATCTTCGTTCATTGGACGGACAGGGGGGTTGTTGGGTGTTTATTGCGAACTGACATGTGATAATCCAAACATCAATAACGATCACTTATGAACGTTGTCATAACTTAAGCATGAAGTAGTCACGTTACAATTGAATGAAATACTCAGTCCCTATGGGTGAACTGCTAATTTATGTTTCATGATCTCTCGTGCCTAGCCTATGCAGCTATCACGTGACCAGTGAACAAGAGACTTAGACCAGAAGACCCATTCGAGGGGTGAACCACTCTTTTGAACGAACTACTCAGACCCAAAGACCCGTTCGAGGGGTGAACTACTCTTTTCTTTTTCCTATACTGAGCCTATGCGGCTGTCACGTGAACATTTTACCACCGACTCGGGCCCGGTGGAGGGGTGAACTACTCATTTCTGTTCCTGTCCTGTCTTTCGAGTCTTTCGTTCACTTTTCACGTGACTCATAGGCGTAGCTTAGACAACAGAAATCATTGAATTGGTTCATGAGTTATTATTACTGGTTTTGCGTCCGTTTTTATTTTCTGTTTTTCACTTTACAGTTTACAGTCAATCAAACAAAACAAAACAACCAGTTTTTAAGACAGCTTATACTGCAATATTGTGTGACTTAGTTGTAGTTCGAGTGTGATTGTTATTTGGCTGTATGGGACAACCTGATTTTAAATAAATACATCTTAAAGTTATATCAATATTGTGAAACATCATGTTTCAGTAAAGGAGTGGCCTATATTGCAACGGCTTTAAGGTGACTTAATTATCACAGTATGTGAATCATAACTATGGCGCAGTCGTAACTACATAACCATGGCAAACGAAACATTTCTCTTTTCTATGCCGAGCTATCACATGAAAATTTAACAAACTACTCAGACCCAAAGACCCATTTGAGGGGTGAACTACTCTTTTCTCTTTCCTATATGTAGCCTTTGGGGCTGTCACGTGAAAATTGGACGAACGACTCAGACCCGAAGACCCAGTTCAGGAGTGAACTATTCATTTCTGTTTCGAGTGACTCGAACACAACTGTTGAACGAATCACTGTGAGACTACTCGTTAGTTCCGAGTCATTTTAAAGATTTGTTCAAAATGAACGAATTGTTCATGAATGACACATCACTAGCGGGCGGCTCACTTCGAGCGTGTAAGGGCCCGGATGCAAGTGATTTCAAAATAGGGGCATATTGTGTCCTAAACTAATATTTCAAATATTTCAAATAAAAAGTATATCTAGACTTTTGTGTGACTCAGCACTAACAAATAGGCACCGTCTTGTTTTCCTTCTGTCTTTCTGTCACTCATGCGCGCAGAGTGTTTTTAAAGAAATATTAATAAAAAAAATAAAAAAAAACATTGGTGGCTAGAAACATTCGGGGTCAAAGCCCCTTATGTATTACCTTTTTAGCGACACCACTGAAAGCACTCAACGCAGTTAATGACGATGGCCAGTTCATTTATCAAAAGTGGCAAATTTGGAGGTAGCCGGTCCCGGTGTCTGAAGGCAAATTTTTCTAACGGAAACGGTGTGTGAGTGAAAGTAAGCCTGCACTTTAAGTTTAGATTGGAAACACATACAAACAAAATAATTTTGGCGCACTGCGGCACAATTGCTTGTGGCCAATTAGTTTGTATAGTTATAGGGAACAACTAGCTATCACATGGAACAACTATGGAGAGATGGCTTAGCAGAGCTGCCAACTCTCACGCATTGAGAGTCACGCAAATTGCAAAGAGAGTCACTTCACACTTTCACTCCACACCGCATATTTCTCACGCATTCACCTGTTTGCTTATTTTTGGGGGAGGGGACTCAAAAAGGTTGGCCTATATTAAAATGCCTACAAAAAAGGCGACAGAGATAAGGAGCTGAAGGCACACAAAAAATTAAATAGGTATGTTTTGACTAATAAAACGTGTTTAACTGCTGTGTGCTAATAAATATTTCTCTGTGCTACTGAAATATTTAGTTGCTAGCACTGGTGCTACCACCTAAAAAAGTAAGCGTGGAGCCCTGAATTAGCTCAAATTTTCCTTACAGGCAAGGCAGTGCTTATTGCCTCAGCTCTGGATCCGAGACACAAGCACCTCCGTTTAGTGAAGCCAGCCATTCATGTGGACATTCGAGAGAGATTGGCCGAACTTCATGACAACCTGATTGAACAGTCGAGTGATGTCCAGTCCCAGACAGAAGTATGTCGCCCCACCTCCCAAATCACAAGCGCCACAGCCATTCACCAGTGTTGGGCAGTAACTGAGTACTGAGTAATACACTCACTGGCAATTTTATTAGGTACACCTTGCTAGTACCGGTTTGGACCCCCTTTTGCCTTCAGAACTGCCTTAATTCTTTGTGGCATAGACTCAACAAGGTGCTGGGAACATTCCTCAGATTTTGGGTCATATTGACATGAAAGCATCACTCAGTTGCTGCAGATTTGTCGGCTGCACATCCATGATGCGAATCTCTCGTTCCACCACATCCCAAAGGTGCGCTATTGGATTGAGATCTGGTGACTGTGGAGGCAATTTGAGTACAGTGAACTCATTGTCATGTTCAAGAAACCAGTTTGAGATGATTTGAGCTTTGTGACATGGCGCGTTATCCTGCTGGAAGTAGCCATCAGAAGATGGGTACACTGTGGTCATAAAGGGATGGACATGGTCAGCCACAATACTCAGGTAGGCTGTGGCATATAAACGATGCTCAATTGATACTAAGGGGCCCAAAGTATGCCAAGAAAATATTCCCCACACCATTACACCATCACGACCAGCCTGAACCGTTGATACAAGGCAGGATGGATCCATACTTTCATGTTGTTTACGCCAAATTCTGACCATACCATCCGAATGTCGCAGCAGAAATCTAGACCCATCAGATCAAGCAACATTTTTCCAATCTTCTATTGTCCAATTTTGGTGAGCCCGTGTGAATTGTAGCCTCAGTTTCCTGTTCTTAGCTGACAGGAGTGGCACCCGGTGTGGTCTTCTGCTGCTGTAGCCCATCTGCTTCAAGGTTCTACGTGTTGTGCGTTCAGAGATGGTCTTCTGCATACCTTGATTGTAACGAGTGGTTATTTGAGTTACTGTTGCCTTTCTATCATCTGAACCAGTATGGCCATTCTCCTCTGACTTCTGGCATCAACAAGGCATTTTCGCCAGGGGAGCTGCCGCACAAGCCTAGAGATGGCTGTGCACGAATATCCCAGTAGATCAGCAGTTTCTGAAATACTCAGACCAGCCCATCTGGCACCAACAACCATGCCATGTTCAAAGTCACTTAAATCACCTGTCTTCCCCATTCTGATGCTCAGTTTGAACTTCACCAAGTCGTCTTGACCATGTCAACATGCTTAAATGCATTGAGTTGCTGCCATGTGATTGGCTGATTAGATATATGCGTTAATATCAGCAGTTGAACAGGTGTAACTAATAAAGCGGCCAGTGAGTGTATACATATATACTATATATATATATTTTAATTATTTTATTTTATTTTTTTTTATATATGCACACAGTTAAACCCAAATGTATTCATACCAATGCCAAGTTTTTAGTCATAGTGAATTTCTATTTGACAAATAGATTTTTTCTGGGTGGAAATGCCATAAGAAGGTGACAAAAAGGTGACAACTGGGATTTTGGACCACTCCTCTTTTGCGAAGATCTCCAGGTCCTTGAGATTGGAAGGCTTCTCTGCTATCACTCTGGTCTTTAGTACCCTCCAGAGATTCTCGCTGGGATTCAGGTCTGGACTCTGGCTGGCCCACTCCATAATGTTGATATTGATTCCTGTTAAGCATTTCTTGGCCACTTTGACTTCATGTTTCGGATCATTGTCTTGTTGGAAGGTACAGTGCTGCTCAAAGCCAAGTTTTTCTGCAGACTGCCTGATGTTTTCCTTCAGAATTTTCATGTAGTCCTTTTTTCTCATGATGCTGTTTACTTTTACAAGGTTGCCTGGTCCATTGGCTGTAAAAAAAAAAAATTGCTTCAAGTCCTGGTATGAGAAGCGGAATATGATGTCGTTCCAATGCGACCTGGGGAATATCCTGTTATTCCTCCAGGGGCTACTGGACAATGGCAGAGCCTTTTCCACGGTCAAAGTTTACCTGGCAGCATTGTCAGCATGCCATGTCGGCTTTAATGGAAAGACTGTTGGTGCTCACCCGCTCGTGTCTTGCTTCATGAAAGGTGTACTCAGGCTGCGCCCGAGGTCTAAACCACTCACTCCCTCCTGAGATCTCGGGTTGGTTCTAGATGGGCTGTCTCGGGCTCCATTTGAGCCCATGAAGACTTGCAGTATAAAGGCATTGCCACTCAAGATGGCTTTGTTGTTGGCCTTGGCCACCTCCAAGCGTGTCGGTGATTTACAGGCCCTCTCCGTTCATCCTTTGTGTACTCAGAGATGCCTAGGTGACCTTAAAGCCAAACTCAGCGGTTGTGCTGAAGGTCCTGAGCATGACTTACACCTGTAACTTTATTGAGGTGCTCCGGCTCCATCCAGATATGAATCTGCACTCCCTGGAGTGTCTGTGCCCTGTACATGCACTGCGCTCTTACATGGATAGGACAAGGGGATTCCGTTCCACGGATCAGTTGTTTGTATGTTTTGCTCGCCCTTCCATGGGGAAGGTGCTCTCCAAAATCAGACTAGCTAAGTAGTTAGTGCAGACGATTCAGTTAGCTTATGGCGCAATGGGATGCGCATCGCCTATGGCCATGTGCACGTTCCACTCGCGGAATTGCCGCCTTTTGGGCACTTTCCAAGGGTGTGTCTGTCTCTGACATCTGTGCTGGGGCTAGCTGATCTGCTAACAGATTGGATGTGGCGGTGCCCTCTCTGGCGCAGGCGGTGCTTCGTGTGGGCGGTCAGGAGTCAAGGATGGACCTACGGTCATCAGGGGTTGTTTGAATTTCACGACCTATGGGGAGTCGTGGTACAATGTCTCCCATAGAGAGGAGTCGAACGTATCAACTGTAAAAGAACTACGGGTTATGTATATAACCCAGGTTCCAATAAGGAGAGGAGTGAGACTCCTTTGCAAAGTCTGCCCCATTGGTGAATGATGACTGGATTCAAATCTGGAGAGAGATGGATCTGCTACTGTATTCATAGAGTAGCTGACGCGGGTGCACGTGCCCCTTAAAGTCTCACGAGCCTTCTCGATTACAAGGTGCTGTGTTATGTTTTCAGTGAATGATGCACGTTCTAAGAGCGTTTCCCATAGAGAGGAGTCTCACTCCTCTCCTTATTAGATCCTGTGTTGTATGCTACATATGTTGCTTTTATCCATTTGCTAGACTTGTTAGATTTAGTTTATGAATAGATTTAATCATTTTTATTTTATTCATATTTTATTAAGTTTTTAGTGCTTTTCTCAAGACTCAAAGCGCTTTACACAAATCGGTCGCCAATTAATTACACAGAACGAACAATGAATGGACCGACAGCTATCAAACACAACACTCAGTCTGAGTGATACCATGGCAGCAAATTTTCACCAGACTTGCTCAGCCAACGTATTAGGGCAGACTTGCTCACACACATAGGACACACAGACCAACTCCAGGTGAATTGGCAGTGACTGGTCCGGGCTCTGGTAGGAGAATGGAGCATGTTTTTTGATGGTGGGAGGAAACCGGAGTACCCGGGGGAAACCCACACAAACACAAGGAAACTCCACACAGAAAAGCCATTGGGTGAGGTGGGGTTTGAACCCAGGACCTTCTTGCTGTGAGGCACCAGTGCTAACCACTGATCCACCGTGCTACCAAATTTATGATTAGATTCATTTAAATTTGTCATTACCGAAACAGCCACCACCAAAACAAATTATACTGTTTTGGTAGTGACATAATACAAAAATGAATGACGAGTAATTTGATTTGATATACACTGCTTAAAAAATAAAGGGAACACTTAAATCACACAGCGGATCTCGGTGAACGAAACATTCAAGTTGAAAATCTTTATTGATATACATTGTGTAATTTGAACAAAATTATGTAAGAATGGTCAATGGAAACCAAACTCATCAACCCATTGAGGGCTGGATTCAAAATCACACCTAAAATCAAAGTGAAAAATCTAAATTACAGGCTGATCCAACTTGCGTAAATTTCATCACGAGAACTCATAATGTGGCTCAGTAGTGTGTATGGCCCCCGTGTGCCTGTATACACTTCCAACAACGTCTGGGCATGCGCCTAATGAGACAGCAGATGGTGTCCTGGGGGATCTCCTCCTAGACCTGGACCTTCATCAGTGAGCTCCTGGACAGTCTGTGGCGTTACTTGGCGGCGTCGGATGCGCCAATACATAACGTCCCAAAGGTGCTCAATGGGATTCAGGTCTGGGGAACGTGAGGGCTGACAATGGTTCTGAGGATTTCGTCCCGGTACCTAACAGCAGTACCGTTGGCTAGCACGTGGAGGTTTGTGCGACCCTCCAAGGATATGCCTCCCCAGACCATCACTGACCCACCACCAAACCGGTCATGCTGGATGATTTTGCAGGCAGCATAATGTTCGCCACAGCGTCTCCAGACTCTTTCACGTCTATCACGTGCTTAGTGTGAACATGCTGTCATCTGTGAAAAGAATGGGGCGCCAATGGCGAAGCTGCCAATTCCGGTGTTTTCTGGCAAATGCCAATCGAGCTGCACGGTGCTGGGCTGTGAGCACAGGTCCAACTAGAGGACGTCGAGCCCTTATGCCACCTTTATGGAGTCTGTTTCTGACAGCTTGGTCAGAAACATGCACGAGTAGCCCACTGGAGGTCATTTTGTAGGGCTCTGGCAGTGCTGCTCCTGTTCCTCCTCGCACAAAGGAGCAGATACCGGTCCTGCAGCTGGGTTGTTGCCCTTCTACGACCCTGCCCAGTTCTCCTCGCGTAATGGCCCATCTCCTGGTATCTCCTCCAGAGAGAGAAATGGTTCATGGCCACCACCTGCAAACCCATTCCCTTTTTGGGGGTTGTCTTGCTGTTGCCTCTCTTGTCCACCTGTTCTCGATTTATTTTGCCCCAAAACAGGTGAACTCAATTCACAATCACTTATGCTTCCCAACTGGACAAGTGGATATCCCAGAAGTTTAATTGACTGGGTGTTATGATGATGTATGGTGTGTGATGATTGAGTGTTCCCTTTTGAGAAGTGTATATTTATTTTAAATGTAGTGGTTTAGGACTATATGTACTCCGGTTTTCACAGCCAGTAACTGGTCTTGTTGACAGACCCACCTGGCAGGACGTGTTAGCTGAAATTGCCATTCAAAAAGACCTTTTTCTTTCTCCATTGCTTGCTAGCTGCCGTCCGATTACCGACTGCATTAATTGCGTAAAAAATATGTGACATTAAAACAAATTTGTATTTAAACGTTAATACTTTTTTTATGCAATTTCTGCTTTTTCATTAGAGCAGTAGAGAGAGACAGGAAATGCAGGAGAGAGAGTGAGGGGATGATGTAGCACATGGCCCTGGCCGGAATCGAAACTGGGCCGCTACAGTCATGCACCCAATTTTTTTCAGGAGGCAGAGTTTCACAACTGTATTTTTCAAAGCGCGCCGTTTTGAAATAGGAGAATGCCACATAATGGTGAAGAGGCGCTGGAAGTTGAGCAAAAACGTGTTCAATGGACATGGCCCCTAAGCTGTTTTCTGCAGTGAAACAAGTCGTAGGCTTGCAAGATTTTGCTACCATTGCTACCGCTAATTTCGAGCCCTGGCAAATATACTTAATAATATGGCTTTGATTTCAAATAATTGAGAGGGCACGCCCCTTCTATTAGAATGATCAGGACGCCTCTGGCTGCAATCAGTGGTTAAATTGGGCCAGAGCTCTCCAGAGCTCAGCTCCGGCACCTGTGATCTTAAACAGCTATTGCAGGAGCTCATGCTCTGGCACCACAGATGGCAGTACGAATCTGCATATTTTCAACCCTCTGATATCTACTACCACAAACGCCCCGCCCACCGACTCCCATTAATATTCGTAATCTTGTCACCAAAGAGGGTTTACATTGGCATGTAAATTTTGCCATCTAGTTTCAGTAGAAGCTGTGAGGGAGGGATATAGCTTGCCTGAACTGAGCTAACGTAAAGGAGAGGTAGGCCTATTAAGATTAGCTTAGCTGCAGTAATTATCAGGACCTGTGAAAGGTTAAGTTCATATGCTAGCTAAGGCGTCAATATTTTATTTGTATCTTTTCCCAGATTTAACTTAAATCGTATCTTTTTCTCATATTTTATCTTGGACTGACTGCCTTAGCGCGCAGAACCTGCTCCTGCAGCACAAGCGGACTGCGGTTCAGACCCTGTTTGTTGAAAAGGGGCGCTTATTGCTGCTAGATTGGCAGTGCCGCTTCATCAAAATATAATGGTGGACACATACGATGATGAAGTACAACAGTTTGGTTTTATTTTTAATAATGTCAGGCTTTCATCGACAATGCATTCCACATAACCATGCCATAGTTCAAGCTCGAGTACTGTGGTTGGGTCCTACTCTACCATGCACTTAACGGTGAAGTAGTCATTAATGAGTACAGTGTTCATAGTCACGGTTGCCCCCAAAAAATGTATTTCATGTACCTCATGGGATATTATACCTCAATACCTAATCAGGACACCAGTAATGACGACAACGTTCCTTGACTTAGGTTAACGTGATGGATCTTTTAGCATTAACTCCTAGGTTAGCTAGATCCACTAACGTTATTTCTCCAACTGGTGTTTAGCGTAATAGCTAAAAAAGTCAGTATACAAACGTAACAACATGCAAATACATAACATAGAGCAACATATGCCAACTAGTGTTCTCTCCCCATTCATTTCTGTAGGGGCAAAAACTGATAAAAAATAATAATTAAAAATATAACACGTGAACCGATCACTTATATACACGCACACTATACGGTATCATGCCGGACATGTCGGCACAAGAATGAAATCGATAAGATTCAAAACTGTGGATGACCAAAAGTCGACCTAATAATAAGTAGAAGAAGAATGACTTAGCGATTTAAGGATGTGAGCGTCATCACTGACATTCACAGTTTTGTATTTTGTAAAGCTGATTGACAAACTCTGTAGACTCCGTTGCACCTCTTCAGTGATACCAAGTTAAAACACAACCTTGAAAAAGGATATGTAACACAATTGAAGATCCTTATGTAATGTTCAACATACAATTAGAATGTTGGACCGGTACAATGACCTGAAATTATTAATTATCCCACTGAACTGCAGGCCTAAAGGAAAATCAACTGAAACTTAGGTGCACGGACCCATACTGTAAGAAGTGTTCCGTTGGCCTAACTTTACCCTAAACAAACTAAATGAGAAACCTATCAATATACACAATACAGCTAAAACGTTAGTGTTAGCTAACCCTGTGGAGCCTCTACATTTCATTCACAGTAGCCCCTTTGCCCTGTTACACAAAAAAAACATTTGATTTGATAGTAGGCCACTTACAATTACTGCTGTTATACAGCGTACTTGTAGTAAATCCAGTCTGGCGTTGAGAGTAAGCCACTTACAATTCCTGTTGTAAATACTAAGTACAACATCTGTGGTAAGTGAAGTCCCTTCGCCAGTACTAGTATGACTAATGCACGCAGCTGATGAATTTTTGAAGTTTTCATGAAGTTTTCATGAATAATGAATTGCGTGGTTTTCTATACCCATTAATTTCAATAGGGGCAAAAACCGTTGAAAAATAATAATAAAAAATATAACACCTGAACCGATCACTTAGGAAAATACACCCCACACGGCCAAATATGATGAATCTTAACCTTCTGAGCGCTAGGCTATTTTATGGCCGTTTTTGATATCTTTACATTTTAACCAATATTGCAGTCATTTCTGGTAGTGCACTAATAAAACACATATCCCAGATTCAGTACAGTTGGGGCTAATAGAATGT